>JAMLFT010002886.1:0-23714 GCA_026544285.1 Pachyrhizus erosus | reverse complement strand
GATGAGGAGGATCCATCAGAAGCGTCCGATTAGATTAGATTAATTTAGAAAAAATTATTATGATGTTTTACGAAATTTGTATTTCCTATTTGGAATTATGTATACCCTTCGAGAACTTGTTTTGAAAAGTATTGTATGAGAATTATTATCGTATAATTAAATTGTAACTCCTTAGAGACGTTACACTATAAGTAAATATTCGCGCGCTATCTCTGATGTTAATTAATTATAATAATAACAATATTAATGAATAAAAAAGGAACGTTACACATTTCATGGATTAAAAAACTAATATTTAATAAAAATAGTTAAAAAACTTATTGTTGAAAAAGTAATTGGTAAATGATCATTAAAATTGTTAATTTAATTTATTAAATTAATTATTTAATAAAATTATCTATTAAAATAGTTAATAAATATAAATGATCAAAATAGATTTTTATATGATATTTTTATATAAATTTTAATTTTATTTTATTGATATAAATATTTTTGAGATATTTATAATTTTAGTTTTAAAATTAATTTTAAGTTTTTATAATTTTTAATCTATAGATCAATTATTTTTATTAAAATTTTTTAGTTTTAATTATTATGTTTTTCATATTATGTTTTTATTATTTTTATACTATATCTTAAAATATTTTTAATTAAATTTAAAATAAAATAAAAATAACATACATTTAAATAAACAACACACTTTTATAATATTAATTAGTATAATGATTAAATATCTTGAAATATAATATTAACAAATAAGAAAATAAATAATATAGATAGTTTAATCATTAAAATAAATAATGCAATATATATTTTTTAAAAAATAATAAAAAGAACCGATCATCTATCGTTAACTTAAAATATAATGATGAAATAATGAAATAAATATTACAAATAATATAATATAAATATTCAAAAGCATAATAAAAATATAAATATATTATCTATTATTATCAATATCTTACATAATAATAAAAATTTTATTTTATATAAAAAGATAAAATTAATAAAATCTTATATTATTAGAAGGAAAAAAAATTAATCTTATATAAAAAAGAATAAAAAATATTAATAAATATTTTAACAAAAAAAGAAAAATAAGAATATAAAAAATTAAAAATTAAAAATAAATATACTAAATATTATTCAAACAAATAAAAATGACGTGTCAAACATAACTTACTTAAAGACTTTTTTTTTTTTTTCAAAAGTAACAAATAAAAAAGAGAGTAATTAAATGAATTTAACATCTATACATAATCTGACGATAAACAATTACCAATTATAAATCATTATAACATAACTTTTGAATAATTAGGATAAAAGTTAACAATATTATTTTACAAGATAATTTATAATTAAATAACAATCTAAAATCATTTATGGTTTTAGAGTATTTAAATTGAAACCCTAATTAAATAATGTACAAACTATTTTTTTTATTAAGTCTCAAGTCCCTTTTAAATTTTTAATGTAGGAACATTTTAAATATAGGTGCAAACAAACAGAGGTTCTGGGTTTTCTCTTTCCATTACAAAGCGCAAACACTCTGCAGCAGAAGTGTCCACATAACTCGCCACCGTGCGGACACGATTTCTTGGTTCCTCGTACGTGTTTTCTGACATTTTTACTATGTTATTTGCTGCCTTAGAATCTGTGCTTTGTTTCTTCTTCCACAAATCAGAATCCAGATGAAGTGTGTATTATTTTTTTTTTCTATCTGATTACTACATTCGCACATCTTGCTATTGATCTGGGTATTATAGGATGAACCCATTTAGCTCTTCTGATTATACATGCTGATGAAGTTGATTGAAACCTATTCATCTTCTTTAGCTCCTTTTGTGTTGTTTAGAGTTCTGAAAAATAAATGATACAAAAGGGACTTGATATTTTCTAAGGTAATTGTTCAGTACACTGCCCAAATGTTAAAAATAACACCACACGTAGTGGCTCTAATATAGTTCCACTTGTTTCTTAGGCGTATGACACCTTTGAAAGTATTTAAATAAATGTGAATTGTGATTTGCAAAGATACTTAGTCTTAAACAAGTGAGAATGCATTAGCATCCATAACTAGTAAATACTTTAACTTGTTATTTAGAGTGAATATGTTCCCAAGTTATACACTTGGGAGTATGTTAAATTCTAAAGCTGTATTGTAACCTACTAATATACTCCTTCTGAAAAAAAGTGAGAGAAAGTTAGCATCCTTTATTCATGTGGGTGTGTACGTGTGTGCTTTCCTCAAGGTGGATCTATCAACGGCTTAGAGTGTCTAGTTGAAAGAGCGTTCATCCCCTACACCAACCTAGGAAAGTGTAATTATGCTTGTTGATTAAGACTTATGAGTCCAATGGGTCTAAGTGAATAAGGGTACAAAATAGGAAATAGTGGAAAACTGGAAATTAGGATGTTATGTTTAAAAAATATTATTTAATAGCTTTTTTCTTAGTATCAGAAATTTGGACCAACCAAGCTTATCAGAAATGCTGTTTCCCAACTTGGCATGAGATTCCTTAATTGCACTTCTGATTTGGTTACTTAATGCTGTTTGATAGAAATTTCAAAGAATACCAATGGCTCACAGGCGTTGCCTCTTGATAAGAAGGAACCTCATGAATCAGAAGTGCCACCCGTCTTTCAGTTATGTTCTCCATAGTGATGAAGGGAAACGTGAATGCCCTGATGAGAAGTCATCTTTAGCAGGCATTAGTAATTCTATCCAAAGGATGTTTGGGAACTCAGTTGATGGATCACTGTGGTTTGTTGCCTATTCTGGACGTAGAATGCATTCAAACAGATTCCTTTCTCCATACTCTGGGTATAATTTCTATCGACATATGTCAACTGTTAATCAGGGTTCTGATAAGATTGACATAATGACTGATGTAGCTGATGTTTTCAAAGACACAACTGTGGAAGCTGTAACTTCTCAGGCTCCTGTTGTTAATGAAGTTGCAATTGCTGCTGCTGATTCTGTTTTACCTGTGAAGGTGTTGCAGTACATTATAGATGCTGTGCATTCCTACACTGGATTAAACTGGTGAGTTTATACTTATTTTCCTCTATAATTTCAAAAAATAGATATATAAAATCAATGCTAATTTTAAAATCTGCCTGAATTCTGAGGAGTTTCTAAATTATTTCAGAACTGGCACTCATGCATGTCAAGTTGTCATTGGTGGATGTTTTACTTTTAAGAGAGATTGTAGGTTTTAACTATCAATTTCTGTGGTTTCTCAGTTACTGAGTTTGCATGCATAGTAAGTACTAAAGCAATTGATTTACCCCAAATATTAAGTTTTAAGATTCTCTATATGCCTGAAGAGTACTCTAATATGGGAGAATGGAGTTACTTTATAGTGTAATTTTTCTTTCATGATGAGATAGCCATATAGGCTGTTTCTGCATCTTAAAATACTGAATGTCATTTTAAATTAAAATGCATATTTTTCATAGTAAATGATAGCTGAAATTGGCATCTCAACTCCTTTCATGACATTTCAAAGTTTACCGAGAATTTAGGGTTTTGGGGATTATGCTAGCAAGATTGTTCTTAGACTGGTAGCATGCATGATACATGTTCTTGGGTTTAATTCTCCAATGGTTTGTATCTTCACATTTCAACAAAAAACATAAAACATGGTCCTAGAAAGAAATCACATCACCTTATTACTTCATTGTTTCAGGTGGGCAGCCATAGTTCTAACAACTCTCTTGATTCGGAGTGCAACAGTTCCGCTCTTAATAAATCAACTTAAGGCCACTTCTAAGCTTACAGTATGTTGTTCGGCTTGTTGCTTCATCACTTTTTCTTGCTAAATTGATGTATTTACAGTCATTTTTTCTTGTTCTTTCTGCCTTCACATGTCTTGATTGGAGTGGACAAATTTTAAACATTTGGAGGGAACTGTTTCCTCTCTGTTCCCTTGTTCCCAGCTCCACTCTCTCTCTCTCTTCCCCCTTAATCTGTGAAGGTCCTCAAGCTTGTTGTAGTTGTTATATCAATAATGAACCTTTTTCTATATTCCCATCTTTCTTGCTACCTAACTGTTCATGTGTGTTGCAGCTAATGAGGCCGCACATGGAAAAAATAAAGCAAGAGATGGAAGATAAGGTAATGAAGTTATATATCTTCCAGTCAGTTTATTTCCCCTGTTAAGTCAGTTTTAACTATTGGTAATAGTGGATATATGCTATGCTATTGATAATAATGGCACAATCAGGTTATGCCACGTATCAATGATCTGTTTACCACGTCAGTCACCACTTAATGGAGAAAAACTAATGTTAGAAATTAAAACCATGCATTTTCATAAAATTAGGAATCAAATGGATTTTATTTATAGGGACTAAAAGCAAAATTGACTATTTTTTCGGGGACAAAAAATACTTAAGCCTAAAATTTTGCCAACATACAGTGAATCTATGGTTTTGCAGCCCGAGTACCATATTCCTGTGAAATATTGTCTAAATCAAGATTATAACATGATTTATACTAAATAAATTAATGCGTATACTAAACATACAATTTTGTTTCTAGTGTGTATGGTTGAGGTTTGAAGTTGTTATCTTCTGTTCTGCATAAAAATATAGGTTACCTTATCATTCAGTTATTACATATTACTTGTATTTCTACAAAACAATCACTTTGGTTGCTGGATGTGCATTCCTTGTGCCTGTTGAGATCACTGATATTTTCCTAGTCTGAACATGTATCTATATTAATCACTTTGAAATTCCCCTTATCCTTTGCCTGTCTTGTTAGAGGAATCTTAATTTTGGATGTTCTTAATGCATGCTATAGAATGTTATACCAGAAACATTTTCTCTAATCACAGTAAGTATTCATTTTTCAGGCCATGGATCCCATAGCTGTTGCTGAAGGTCAGAAAAAGATGAAGCAGCTATTTAAGGAGTAAGTGGGTTTTCACTCTGTTTGTAAAGGATATCCTTGACATTATTTTTGTGGCCTATTTAGGCTATAACTGGTGAGAGTCAGTTTGGTCCTCCTAGTCTGATGTAATTACTTTGTTTGGTGATATAATGTATTAGTGGAGCAATATTTGAGTTGACTTATGATAGGCTTAACTGAAATCAGTAAATATTCTGTGCCCTGTGTTAACTAGTATGGAGTGGTATAATGGCCTCATCTACTTTTTTATTTATCAGATGGAAAATGTTTGATAGTGTGCCTCTTATTAGGAATGTATATGTCAGGAGGAATAGAAAGGGAATTGAGTGAGGGGGAAAGTGATAATATTGTAAGGGGGTTGGAAAGCAGATAGACAGTTAAAACCAACTTACAGAATTGGTTATAGGCTGTTAGGGAGTATAATACTATAAATAGAAAGGGAGGAGGAAGAGAAGGGGTTGGTTAGTGAGAGTAGAGAGTAGTTGAGGTCTTGAGGAGCTCTCAAATCATCCTGAAGAGTGTATTCTGTTACTTCTGGTTACATTGACCAGAGGGGTATCAATACAAATCCTTGTTACTTAGTTTTGTTCATCTTCTCTTATCTTCCCTCCAGTTGAATCTATCAATGTTTTATCTGAAGATATATGCAAATAAATTAAATATTTAAATTTCTTTTATTGCTTAGCTTTGTAATCATTATACATAGTTAGAAGACTAGTTACTGCTAATATTTAAAAACTTTGACATAACTGGCCCGTGGTTCTCAAGAACCCTAGTGTTTTAAGTAATAATTCAAACCTCATGGATCTTTTCTTTCACTATTGAAACTTCATGGATCTTTTCTTTCACCAGATGTTAATTTTTCTCACTGTGGTTATGATAATGCAGATATGGTACGAGTCCATTTACTCCATTGAAGGGACTCTTTATTCAAGGTCCTGTCTTTGTTAGTTTTTTCCTTGCGGTAAGCTGGCTTCCAATTTGATATTTTCTCTAATTTTAGGAGTCTGAGGAACCTATATATTTTTTCTTATTATTCTCATTCTTTTGTTTAATAGATAAGAAACATGGCTGAAAAGATGCCATCATTCAAGCACGGGGGAGCCTACTGGTTTGTTGATCTCACAACTCCAGATGCCTTGTACATTTTGCCAGTTTTGACTGGATTGTCATTCTTAATAACAGTAGAGGTGACCATTTTCTTTTCAACATCATTCAATGCACTAAAAAAGCAGTCACATAAGATGCTTGAAAACATAGTCTCAAATTGAAGGGGCAAGAGTGGTGTTATCTATTATATTCTGTTCCCAATTTAAATTGATTGATATTTCATTATTCCTCAGTGCAATATGCAAGAAGGCTTGGAAGGAAATCCTATTGCTGGCACCATGAAAAAATTCTCTAGGGGTCTTGCATTCCTTACAGTTCCTTTCACCATGGGATTTCCGAAGGTAAGATTTTCCGTGTCCTGTTTGGTAAGATTTTCCATGTCCTGTTTTGAATATAATCTTTGTTTGCATTACCTTTAGAGAGCATGCATCCTATAGCACATACATATTCTTCAATATACATTTTTGACATGTGTTGCATGAGAATTGAATGCTTATGTTGCATGAGAATTGAATGCTTATGTTGCATGAGAATTGAATGCTTATTATCATTTGATCTCGATAATCACCATTATTTACAAATTTTAATTATGATTATCTTTTGAAAACTACTTGTAATAACTTGATTGTAACCACAAACTACACCAAAAACAAATCCTTTTCTTCTCTTATAAGAAAATTCTTAGCTGTTCGTGTTTTGTTATGGCTATTTGGTGTTTTTGAATGGAGCACAACAGCATAATTTCAAACGAGATATTTCTCCCTTCCCATCTTCTGTTGGACTGGGACAAATTAGTTTTCTTGACTTCTATGCTCTCCAGAGATATTGGAGAGCACTGCTGAGATGATAGGTTTGCTCTTTGTGTTTTTGGTTGCTTTATCTTGTTCTGTAGGAAGATTTCTTATCCTCCTGCTTTGTGCTTCTCTATAAATTCTTTTTCTTTCAAAATGAAAGATCATAATAATAAAAAATTAAAGTAACACTATTTTCCAATCAGAAAACTTAAAAGTATGCTACTTTTTCTATTATAAAAAGAAGTTTTATCTTAGTAATAATGTGAATTATAAGGATATCTTTGGAAAAGAAATTGTTATGGATCCGCATGTATCAGTAATAGCTTTCTTCTTGAACATCTGTATCTGATGGTATATGGGGATCTCATTAATAACAGAAATAGTAGTTTATAAACTTTATATATATAGCTGATTAAGAAAGGAAAGGGCAGTGGGGGGGGAGGGGGGAGGTGCCTATGTGCTTTTGTTTAGTTCTAACTTGTGTTCGTTTATAATTGTGCAGGCTATATTTTGTTACTGGATTACATCAAATTTGTTTTCTCTTGTGTATGGACTTGGTAAGGCATTTCAATTTTCAAGTTTTTCACATGCAATATTCCTTTGTCTTTTTCATCATTTACCATTTCAATAAGCAGAAAAAATGGATTTTTTTTTCCATAAAATACATATCATTTTGGGCATTGATTATTTTGATTCCCCCATGAGATAAATAATTGCATTCAAGCTGCACTAAAATTTGGAGTAATATTAATCTATATTTTACTCTATCCACCCAAAATTGCTGCTATCTCTCATAAGAGGTTTGTTCTTTTAGTCTCAGGATAATTGTAAAAGTACTTATGAAAGTAGGAAATGAAAATAGGAAATGTTTTCTCAGACACAAGCCTTTTGATTTTGAAACATTTTGTTTGGAAGATTTTCTCAAGGTCATATGGTAATGTGGCCTATAAGTTCTGTTGGTATTAGTTTTGGTACTTAAATCAGAGGACTAGTCCTTTTAACAAAGGAAATATTAGATAGTACGGCTGAAAGACCCAAATTGGAAGTTGTTTCACTATGTCTAATTTTCTGATTATTTATACGTTAAAGATCTTGGTTTCCATTTTCAACTATATGCTCCAAAACATATGTGAACTTCTGTTATATGTAATATGTTCTTGATTTTTTTAATCCCAATAAGCTCTCCTTTTATTTTTCTTTTAAATTTTACAGTCCTCAAAGCTCCTGGTGTAAAGAAAGCTTTGCGTATCCCCAAAATACCCGAAGCAGCACCCACCAGTACTCCACAATCTCCCTTCTCTCTATTTCCAGCACTAAAACAAGCTACATCAGCAACAAATGGACCAAACTTAATGCCTGTTGAACCATCAAAACATCCAAAGAAAAAGACATCTTCTGATGTCAATCAAAGACTTAGACGTTTAGAGAAACAAGTGAAAGGAAGAAAGAAAAACAAGAACTAAGGATAAGTTGAATTGTTAGTTATACCATTTAATAGATAGTAGATATATTGAAATATTGTTATTGTTTAAGTCAGAGAATCTGTCAGAATTAGAATCAAAATTTTGGGAATTATTTCTGATTTGAATTCTAAGGATTTGCTGCTAATAATTAGCATGATTTGTATCATGGTATGAGAGCCATAGGGCTGGATCACGAATTTCGAAGCTGCCATGGTTGTTGGCTCCAGTACAGGCAAGTTTTTTTTCGGACTTCTCTAGATTCTTATTTGGTCCTTTACTTCGTGTAAAAGTCATTTATTAATTTTGCAAAATTGGGAACTAACGCTCTAATTAGTTGTGAAGAGAGATAGAGAAAAGAGAAATAAAATAGATATGTAAGTTATTTGGTTGAAGAGAAATTGGATGTAAATAAAATTGTAAAATTGTTTGGTTTAAATGAATTGGGAGAGAAATTTAAACAAATTTGTAAATAATTCTCTCATGCGATAGTAAATAATAAATGATTTTTGTTACATAATATATTGATTTCATTCATTTAATTAATTATATATAAATTAAAGAATTGGTTATCTTGGAATGTAAACGAGGGGGGCGATGCCTTTTTTTCAACTGGAAATTTTGACCAAAATTTGTTTTGTGGGATTCATTATTAGCCAACTTATTTCTCTCCTTAATTATTTCAACGAAACCAAGAAACCAATTTTTATAATCCTGAGACCTAAATTAGAGATTCACTCATATTATTATCCTTATCTACAAAGTTAATTAGTTTTACGAGTTGAGAAGCATGATACTGATGTTTAGATAAAAATACGAAGTGTTTTAGTCCACATATCCCTCCGAGCAACTTTTGCTAAATTCAAGCTTGAAAACTTAAAATGAAGTAATCAAGGTATCAACATCAAAATGAATCCTTAACCTGATTTTCTCAATAATAAATGAAGAAATAAGTGAAAATGGGTGTAATTTTTTTTTGAAGGAACTCAATTAGCATGGAAAATCTTTACAGGAACAAAACAGGCTTCTCAATCAATTAGATATGAATTAAACAACTAGCATCAAATTGCTTGTTCAAGTCGCATTTCCCTCAACACAAGGCTGTTAAAACCGGTATTATCCTATCTATAATTGAAAACCACAATGGTTAGTTTATTCCATTTATTCAAATTTATCAGTTGCCATAATGCAATGACCTAAAACGACTAGTGTATCTTTAATCCAATCATCATCAGTATAATTCTTCACCAAAATTTTAAGTTCATCAAATTGGGTGTTCCTCACGAGTCATGGCTAGGTGAAGAGCAATCCCACCCTGTGAACTTATTAGCCAAAAGGGTCAGTAAGAAAATAACTCTTGAATGACATTGAACCTTCCATTCATGGCTTTCTTGGTGGAGTCAGGCTGGTCCAAACACAGAGCAGCTAAAGTTTATCCTTTAGGTCCAATGAAAAAAAGAAATATTTGTTATTAGATTTCTAAAATTAAAAAGGTTTCACATGTTTAGTTTTTTAAAGTAAAAAGGACAACATATAACATAAAAAAAAACCTTTTATGTAATTGTATTATTTAAAGTAATTAAATTTCCATCAAAATTTATTTTAGATTTTATTTATTGTTAAACTTGTCCTTGAGAAATATGAGGTTAGGGATAATATTATCAAGATGAGTTCCAACTTGCAAGTCAATTTGGGTCATTATGTTTTTGGATCAGGTTGAGTTAAAAAATTAACATTTTTTTAACTCGACCCACTTTAACTTAACTCACCTTGACAAAATCTGTGGTGAGTTGGATTGGTCCATAAGTTGACCCATTTTAACTTGTTATTGTTAATTAAGTTTTTTTTTTTTTTTTTGTAAATGAAGATAAAGATTTTAAAAAAGATGAAGTTGTTGTAGATTTATGCATACATGACTTCAATGTTGTTGATGAATAACAATAATGATTTTATGTGTTGTTCAAAATTTTTATTGTTTATAATTATTTTATGTTGTAATATATTTATAGACTATTTTATAATTTTGTGTTAAACTTTTTGTTTCTATTAGTTATATTTGTGAAAAAAAATGTAAAATACATTTTTTTAAATGAAGTTTTTTTAATTTTAATTTTTAATTGAAAGTGAGTCAACCTATACAACTTACCAACTTGTGATGGACCAGATTAAGTTGGTATTTTTTTTAACTCACCTGAAAGTGAGTTAGATTAAGTTAACCTACTTAATGGTCAATCCGTGATGAATCAAGTTGGATTGAATTAGATGTGACTACAACTGTTTGTAAATAGTGAATTCTTTTGCAATATGTAAAGGAGATTATGCAATAACCACTTTATTGTTGTTACATAATATTTTGGGTAATTGACTTTTACACAATTTTACAAAAACAAAAAAATCATGAGAAGAACTCTTACATTCCACTTTATTTTGCAAATTATTACAAACATTCATGAACATCTTTATCGACTTTTGTATATTTGGATTCTGGAATTGAGCTTGCATGAGAAAATACAGTAGATAAAGTTCACAATTAATGTTAACCATAGATGGAATATCTTGTCATCTGAATGAGTTCAGATTCCATTAACGTTGCAAAATGCTTTAGGCCAAAACTTGGATAAACCTATTTTGGACTTGCATTGCTATTATTCGAATGAGCAAATATATGATTATAAGTTGTATAGCATTGCAATTTATGCATCATATTAATCGAATTGCATCTTAGTACACGTCTGGCCACAGATTAATTTCCGGAAAAATTTCTCTCTCCCTCTCTTCTATAACAAAGCTCTCTTCAGGAAAAATGAAATTATTTTTTAAAACAAGTTAAACTAATCACTGCATAAGTTAATAATGACAAGCATTGTTGTCTATGGACATATGAAACGTACTTTCCCTTGTTCATGACAAGCATCGTTGCCTTAACGGAGCAATGCGGGTACTGCACGCTCAGTGAGGCACTTGTGAAGCCAATTTGGGTATTAACCACCATTTTACTACAAAGAATCATACTTTTTTTATTTTTTTTTACAATGTTATATTTAAAAATGTTATTCTCACATATATATATATATATATATTTGGATGGTATTCAGTAATTTTTTTTAAAATTAAAATTTATTTAATTAAAAAATTTAAAATAAGGGAGTGTTTGTTTCAAATAATGTTACGTTATCAAGAGTTATATTTTTAAAAATCATATTCTTGAATATTATAACTAGAAATATTATTTTTGAGTATATCTAAAAATATAATTGGTTAATTTTTAATATTTCTGGAAATACTTTTAAATTTTAAAAATAATTAAATAAAAAATTATAAATGGAAGTAATAGTTGGATTAAAAAGTAACTTTTTCACCTCCTTAGTGTAGGAATAAAAATTGAGAAACCATGAGTTTGTAATTTTTTTGAAAATAAAAGACGATTGAGAATGTTTTTTTTATAACCTTCTAACAAACATGAGAATACATATTTTATTTTTACTTCCTCTTGGAAAAAAAATTAAAAAACATGAGTTTATAACTTTTCTGGGGATGAAAGATGTCCAAGAATGTTTTTTTGATAATCTAATAAACATGAGAATGCATATTCCTGAGAATTTAAGGAGATTTAGTGAAACAAATGCCAAACTAAAAAGAGAAGCAAGTAGTTATTGAAAAAAATAGACTAAAATGTATAAATAGTAACTGACTCTTTAATTTTTAAAAGTTATAAAATGGTTTCCATATTTAATTAATGACACATTAATCTTTTTATAAAATTTATTATTTTCAAATTTTGGGGATGATTTTTAATATTTTTTTGAATTATTTAAGATGTTAAACTTGTCTCATTGAATTTATCTACATGAAAAATATGGAAACCAACAAATATTTAGACAAACAAGAGATATAAACAAAGTGAAAATTACTTAAAAATGTAAATCTTATGAGCAACTGAAAAATTGAAAATAAGGCTCAGTTTTCATAATGTTGACATTTTTTTATTTTTCATGAGACCCACTTTTCATATGATTTTTACAATGTTGATCTTTTTTGTAAACATTTGTTGATTTTTATAGTTTTTATGTAAGTAAATCTAATATAATAAGTTTTCTGTTTTAAATCAATAAAAAATTTAAAATCGTGTAAAAAATAAAAAATGATAACTTTTACAAAAGAACTAAAATGTAATTAACTAAATAAATAAAATTATTTTTTAAAAATTAAAGGACCAATATAAAAATAAAAAATAAGTTCGTGAGATATCCACCTTTTTTTCATTGTAATAGGATATGCTTAAAAAATGAGAATATAATTTTCGAGAGAATACATTGTACTTGAAAATATATATTTCATAATGAATTCTCACCCATTTTTAGAAATTGAAAAACGTGACGTAAAACAACGTTTCCTAAAGATTAAATTTTTCCTTCAACTATGTCATATTCTAATTTTTATTCATTCTTAAAAATTTTGTTAATTTTTAATCTCTTATTTATTTTTATTGTTAAAAATTAGTCTCTGATAAGGTTAAAAATGAGGAGAAAATAGTCTTCATATACCGGTTAGATATATTAAATTTTTAATCAACGATTAGATTTTTGACTGTTTACCTGCTTGTTAATTTGAATTTAATTGCAAATAAATAGTTTTAAAATTTAAGAATTGGTCCTTATCTTTTTGCTTGTAGAGGCACATTTCCATGGATATGGAAATTGCCATTCCCACGTTTCTATAACACCATCATAATAACCAGGGCTTGCAAATTAGAAGCAACAGTTTTTTAATAGTTTCTCAAATTTAAGTTACCGTTGATTTCGATTTTCTATTTTTTTTTTTAATTTTTAAAAAATTATATTAGTTTCTTTTGTTATAAAAAACATCATAAATTGTACATTCAAGCAGTTAAAAGTCAAGATAAACTAAGAAAAATATTAAAAATAAATTTAAATTAAAAAAAAAACAACAATTCTCAAATTTAAGAGACAAAAACATATTTAATTTATTAATTTATTAGTAAAAAATTAACTTGCAATTGCAATCCATGAAACTGATTACTAACTAGTAATAAGTATTTGGGCATTGCAAACAAAAACTTTCTCGGCTCTAGTTATGCCCGTTTGATTATGAGCTACGATGTTACTTTCTCTTTTGATAAAATTTATGTGAGTCCTTTTGCATACACCATGTTCACCTTTAATTATGATATTTTCTTTGAGTTGAGTAGATGCACGAGACAAGTCATCACAAGTTGGCCCCACTTCTTCAAAAATGCTAGTGCACGTTCACATTCCTGCTGAGCTCCTATGTGTTCTTGATATTAGAAGAGATGTGTGGAATTCACTATACTTGCTGCCATCTCTAATGCACCACATGAAATCGTTAATGTTATCTAGTCAACTCAGAGAAGAGATAAATGGTCAACTTGACACATACAAGTGCAACATACATAACTCATTGGTTTGTCCTATATATGATTTTTTTTATAACTTAGTCATTGACTCTTGATTTCTATTTTCTTTTTCTAAATGTAGGATTCTAGAAGCACTTATGACTAAGAGATGTGACAAATTATCAATGGAAAGCCTTGAGTTACTAGGAGATTCTGTTTTGAAGTTTGTGGTCAGCTGTCACCTCTTTCTAAAATATCCTAAGAAAAATCAGTTGTTCGAAATTCAACCCTACATAAACTGGGACAGATCACAAATTACAGGTATTCCTTTAAAGGCTCATGAGATCTGGACATCCAATACTATATGAAGAAAACTATGATACCATTTAAAAAACTATTTAATGATTCGTTTAGGTGCATGAACTGGAATATCTTTTGTTTCTAGCAAATACAATTCTACACCCTGCATTTATTTATGCCATTAATGTTATTTGTCTATTATGATGGATGTATCATTGTGGTTATATTGTCATTTTATTTATCAGGGATATATTCGAGACTCTGCATTTGAACCACATTGTTGGGTTGTTCCAGGACAACGTTCTATACACCCTGTTTGTTGTGACTGTGGGTTGGAAACCTAGTTCCTTTAAATGCAGAATTCCACATTGAAGATCCAAATGTTGTGGTTGGGAAGTTTTGTAATAAGGGTCACCGATATGCTCAAAGATCATTTCTGATTGTGATGAAGTTCTAATAGTGTTGAATATTGAGTTCTCTCCTATGTGAAAAAAAACTTAATATTGAAAAATTTATTAAGTTTTTTACTTATTTAAGTGGAGAGGGATAAGAGAAAAGTAGAGAGATGTAATTTGGTATAAAATAAGAAAGAACACCAGCCATTAGAGAGAGAAAAAAAGAAAAAATAATTTTCATTCATATACAGAGTAGTTATTGTAAAATCAAAACTACAAATTTGTTTGTTGTTAGATCGGACTAAAATTATGACAGTATATTTGTAACATTTAGCTTTTCATTCTAAGCAGTTGTATTATGAAAACAAGATATAAGTTGTGAGATATTTAGTTTGCACAGTAACTCTATTATTTGAAGTTTTTCATCTTCTTGATTCTCTATTTGTAATATTTATGACCTTGTTGCTTGTTTAGTTGTTAGCACTCTTTTGTAACAATTGAGGCTCATTTGTACTCTTGTTGATTATATTGAAGTTATTTCTTTGGTCTATATGACCCTGATTTTTAATCCTTATTTTGAAAGATATTTTTACACGTTAAAATTTTTTAGTATTTTTTACGTGATTGTGGTGATTTGTTATTCCTATTTATTTGTTGTTGCTCCTCATAGATTCCTGTAAGTTGAGAGGATCTATTTCTGCTTCATTTATTTTGTGATTGAGTTCTTTATTGTTATTGTATGGTTGTCCCCTCATCATAGTGATATAAAAGTTCTTTGTTAGTTTGAGACTATTTGACTTGCTTGAAGATGGAGAAAAATACAAAAATAGTTGCTTTGGATGACACTAAATATTACTTGTGGAAGGACAAGATGAAAGACTTGTTATTTGTGAAAAAAATGCATCTTCCTGTCTTTGCTACTTAGAAGCCGAATTCTATGTCTGATGAAGACTATGATTTTGAACATCAATAGGTGTGTGGTTTTGTTCGATAACTTGTAGAAGACAATTTTATAATCACATTGCTAATGAAACATAAGCTAGAACTTTGTGGGAGAAGATTAAGTCTTTGTATGCATCTAAATTAGAAAATAATAAATTGTATTTATTGAACTGTTTGATGAATTTGAGGTATAAGGAGAGTTTTTCTATTTTAGATTACTCAAATGAATTTTAAGGACTTCTAGATAAACTATCAGAAATGGGTATAAAATTTAATGATGAAATTTTGAGATTATGGCTATTAAACATTTTACCTAAGTCTTGAGAAACATTTCTAGTTTCTATTACTAACTCTATCTCTAATGGTGTTGTTTCTTTACAAACGACAAATAATGGTGTTCTTAATGAAGATATGAGAAGGAAGATAATGGTTCTTCATCTTAGTCTGAGGTGTTTGTCACTGAAAATAGAGGGAGAAGTCAGAAAAAGAAATCGAAAGGTGGTAAAAAGAATAGCAAGAATAAGTTCAAGTCTAGATACAAGAATGTGAATTTTTATTATTGTCATAAAATAGAACACGTATAGAACAATTCTTTTTTTGTGGAAAAAGGAGAATAAAAACAAGAGTAAGCAAAAAGAGAAGGATCATGATGATGAGAAACTCTATTTCCGCTGCATGTATTTGTTGTTCTTCTTCATAGATTCTTACAAGTTGAGGAGATATATTTTCGCTGCATTTATTCTGTGATTGAATTTGTTTTTTTTATTATTGTGTTGTTGTTTCCTTATTAGGTAGGAGCACATTATGTGGGTGGTGGACTCTTTGCTACACTTAATGTGATGAAATGGCTCGGGTTTGGCGCTGAACTTAAGCTAGCCTTGGTTGAGGAAGCAATCACTGCTTCATCTCTACGTCAATGCAACCCATATGAAAGAGAGATTGCAATGCTTGAACATATAATTCAGTAGAAATTTTCTGTCAAAGGACTTTTACCGGAGGCAATCACACATTTGTCTTTGAAAGAACTTGGGATTGGCTACTATTATGAGGTGGCTGTGAAGTTTCCTATATTTTAAAGTAATTTATTGATATTTAACTTGTGAAAGTTTCTTAATGTTATACACCTACAATTATACTTATTAAATTTATGGCAAAGGCTTGAATTTCTTGGTGATTGATATTGGGCCTGCTTATCACATGGCATCTTTATCACATGCCATATATTAGAATATGTGAAGGTCATTTACGAATCTTATCCCAGATCACTCCCAAGCATTAGAGCTCTCAAGGTTAGTTTTGGTGATCATTATGGTTAATTCTTTATGTTATAATATTACCTATATCTCTTGTAATTACTATTTGAATTTCTTTTGCGTTATGTTCAGAATTAGAATTGATTTAGCAACCAATTCCTATCCTTAAAACTTGTTACAAAATATTATCAACATTGATTTGCTAATCATTTTCAATGTTTGGAACACCAAAAAAAGATTAATGAAATTTATTTTATTTCGATGATTTTACTTTATTAACCATACTTGGAATAGGTTAAATGGGTAAACTAATCAAGGCAAATTGTGAATCAAATGTTTAACGTTGGATTTACAATTAAATCAATTTTTCACAAATCTAACCAAGTTGAGATGTTTCTACATGCATGCAGCATAAATCAAAGGGATTTACAAAATAAGATCGAGTTCTATTATATAACTTTCCCAAATAAAGATTATCATTTATAAATTAAGACAATTCCTAAAGCATGTGGCTCCAAACATATACTTGGAACTTCTTTTAAAGTTGTAACATTGTTAGTTATAAATGTCACAGGCACTTGGAGATCTAGTGGAAGGTATTGCTGGGGCCATACTAATTGATACCAGGCTCAATCTTGACCAAGTGTGGAAGATTTTCTACCCTCAATTATCTCCAATTATTACTCCTGATAAACTTGAATTACCTCCATTTCGTGAATTAAATGAATTATGTGATTCACTAGGGTATTTTGTAAAAGCAAAAGAAAATTGTCAAAGAAAGGGATCCACGAAATGTGTTGAGGTTACTGTACAACTGCCAAATTACCTATTGGCTCGTGAAGGAAAGGGGCCAAATAAAAAATCAAAAGGAGAAGTTGCTTTTCTTTTGTTGAAGGAACTTGAGGTTTGTTCTTTTATGATTGTCTTCTAGAATTTTCTGTTCCCTCTTTGTCAGTTTTTAGGTCTTCTAATATCTATGCACATATTGTCTTAATTTGAGTTTGTGAGTGCTTTATTTAAGGAAAAAGTTTCGTTTGAGAACTCCCAGAGCCTTTGTTATTTTTGATGAATAAGAAGCTAATAAATGCTTTTAGGGAAAAATAATTAATAAAAAATTTTCCTGATAATAAAACATGGGTGGTTTTATAGTAGATCAACAATAATGCTAGAAAATGCTTCTGCTTTCCTTATTTGTATATTTTTTGTTGACCACTTGGCTTATACTTGGGATATTACAGAATGGGAAATTTCACGTGGTAGTATGTCCAAGGGAAAAAGGCATAATCCTAACCATATATCTGACTCATCTCCTCACAAAAGACCTAGATTGGATGAAACTAAATTCACACCTCTCAAAGACTCTTCCAATGACATTTTGAAAGTTTAAATTCCAGGTTTGCACCATTGATTTTTCTTCCATGTTTGATAGCAAGTCTTGTCTCCCCGTTGACAGTGTCCACTTTTGACAAAATCTCTACTTGTGCTTCTTTTTATGGCTTGTTAAGTGTATTGAATTGTTGAGAAGAAACAAACAAATTAAAGCAAAAGCAAAATGAAGTTATATAATTTTGGTGTATTTTAAGTTTTTATGAAGAATGAGTAAATGTCTGTTATTCAGTCTTGTGAAACATCGGAATTGATCACTCTCCTGCTTTAACATTCATAAAATCAAATCATAAATAATCATAGGTGTCAGTGTCATTAATATTTTAAACCTTGTCTTTGTTGTGGATTCATGTTACAGTTAATTTATCAAATATGGAGAAGGGAGAACCGAGGACCATAGAATATGGTGTGTGTAAGAAACTATAGTGGCCTGTGCCTGCACATTCCACAGAATATGAAGAGAGGTGAGTATATCAACTACTTTTATTTTAAATCGCTAGAGCAACTTGAATCTTAACAGAATTTTTCTTATGTATATTTGAAGGATTTAAGCGTGTGTAATATGTGGAGAACAGGATCCCTTAACATTAGGGATTTAAATCAGCTAACATATGAAACAATTAACCAACTAGAGAAACTAGCAAAGAATGAAAGAGTATTACTAAATCAAACAATATTTATCATATTCATAATCATCATTCATTTTTCATACTTAAGTTTACAATCCAATATATGCTATACATATGTTCTTGGTTTAAGTAATACTATGGACGGGAAAAAGAAAGGAAGCACCGGGTTTCTTATTTTAGGGAATTGTTTACACCACCTTTGGATCGTGTGTTTCAACAATTGATTTGATATGGCAGAAAAAGGAAGATATTTTAAATGTCATTTTTTATATATGATGTCTAGTGTAAAACATGTTATGTTCAAATAAGAGTATTCTTTTCTAGAATTGGAAATATTGTGATGTGTGAATCTAATAAGTTTTCATTTTGTCACATATCTCTTTCTAAATCCTATGAAGTCCTTCAAGGAAGCAAGGGAGGACATAATTGTTTTGTGTTGAAAATTACCTTGTGCATACCCAATTATGGTAATACATAATGCAAAGGAGACACTAGAAGTGACAAGAAGAGCTCTTTGGACTCTACAGTAATTAAAATTCTTCTTGAGCTACACAGACTTGGAAAACCTGTAATTGATCTTATTCCTACTTGTTAGGGGAAGATAAAGGAAAGGAAAAGAAAAGGCAAAGAATATATGAAAATGGTTAGTACCACATTTTTGTGTCCCCCAAAACACATGAATTATTGCTTTGTGGCATTGATATTCTAATATCATATTGTGGTACTAGTATTGTGACCCAAGAGGTGTAAATGATTGGAAAAAAATGTTGTAATTAATATAATTTAATATTAATTTTTTTAGATTCTTAGGATCTTGAGAATTGTATAGTCTTTTATTTCCTAAGGTTTTGAATTAAATGTAATAAATGTTATATATAAGAATGATTTCCTTCATTTTCTAAGAATCATATTAGAAATAAAATTATTTTCAATTTTCTCTTTTCAAATCTTTCTATTTTCAAGTTGTCTTGGAGGCTTTGATTTCATATTTGAATTCCTTTTACCTTCGTTGCAAAGAGGTATGAGTTTCCTTCATTGCACCCATTTGTGTTGTTCATTGTTGCTTATGTGGTTATTGTGTTGAAGTCCCTTTTTGAATAAAATATTTTAAGGGCAATAAACTTTTGAAAAAACAAACACTAAGTCTTTTAAACTTAAGCTGCTAATGATTTTCTTTGAGTGCTTGAATTTAAGACACAACTTGATCATCAAAAAGCACGAGGAAAAGGCATAAAGCATTGGTGTACAACATGCCAACACTCTAAACATAGGTTTTACTTGGTAAAAGTGTTGATCAAAAGCATGGAAGATTGATTTTGCTTTCTTAGATCAAATCGCAACAAGCTTAGAAGTTATGTATAATCAAAAGTAAGATCTTGAAGGTATCTTTAGTCAAGTGGTAGATATTAGATGCTACACATGGCTTCAGTATCACGAGAAGGTGCAAACATTGGACATAGGATGAAGGCAGTAAAGTCTACATTTTTCAAAAGCACACCTTAGGAGCATGAAAGTTAGAAGTCATTCAATAGTGCTCAAAAGCACTGAATCAAGACTAGTATGTGTGAAAGAAGACTTGTAACTGTTCAAAAGTACAGTGCTTGTAAAGATCGTCAAGCCTTAACTAAAATAAAGCAACTAGAAGAAAAAGAAGATTGTTGCACTAGCATTGTTGTTGCTAGAAGCAACAACACAAAAGTATTTTGTAGAAGAATTAATCTTCTATAGTAGCAATTAATGACAAGAAGAAGAAGATGCCACATACCAATAACAATAGTAAGCACCAACTATCACAATAACAAAATTCAAAATGTTCAAGTTGTATTTGAACTAAGGAAGCAAATGTTTCAATAGATAAAATTCATAAGCATTACGAAAAGCAACAAAGTTAGCTAGCAACCATGTGTATGAAAGAGGCAACACATAATTTGCTTGACTTGGCCTCCAATTTTTTCCAATAAGTACAAATGACTACCTCAAGAATTATAAAAAGACACTAACTATTTGAAACTCATTGCAAGGAAGGAAAATAGGATAAAAAGGGTAAGATAAAAAGAAGCCAAGTTGAACATAAAGATATCAACTTCTAATACAAGTCTTCCTTAGCCATAACACTAGGATTAAAGCCAATTTTTTTGTATCTCATAGAGTGTTTATAAAACCTTCATTTGAGGAGCCTCACTGAAGAAGGCATCTCAAAGGTGTAATAAGAGTTTGTCCTTAAATAGAACCCCTTAAAAAATGGGAGAAACTTAGAAGAGTATTAAGGGGATTGTTACTTTTGTAGTTTTGAGTGATATAGTTGTTATGGGTGTCAACAACAATTAATGTTAGGGTTTTAGGATAAAAAGACTAGTGAAATAATACTTGGGTTAAGAAGAACATGTAAAGGCTTGAACAATATTGAAGAAGGTTCTACAAAGGCTAGGAGAATATTAGTGAAAAACTTGTAGAGATTTACAAAATATTGATTAAAACCTACAAATGTTTAGAATACTAGTGAATGGCTTGCAAAGACTAGGAGAATATTGATGGAGAACTTGGAGGGACTTAAAGAATATTGAGTTGAACTTGTAGAAGTTTAGAATACTAGTGTACCCTATACAAGCTTGAGAAGAATATTATGGAAGCCTAAGGAGGCTTTAAGAGGAAAAAATAGAAACAAATACATTGTATTTAGTGCTTGTGTTAGTGAAAATCGTACAATTGTAAAGATTAAATGTTGCTTAAGGTTATGAGTAAACCAATATAAATTTACGTGTGTTGTCTTCCTTTTTCTTCATGCTTCTCATGCATGTGGTTGCTACATCTTCATCTAATCTTTTGAAAAATCTTTAAATTTAAACAACGTTAGCATTATTTTACTTAGACAAGATTTTTCAAAGAAGTTTTTAACTTTAGAAGTAGCATTAGTTTTAAAGAAAAAAAAAAGATCAATTGTACGTATCTACACATCTTTTTTCTCCCACATTAATTATTTATGGTAAAAAAAAATTGTTGACCACATTATCTACACATCTTTTTTCTCCCACCCTATTGTACGTATCTCTCTCTCCTTCTCTTCTTATTTTTTGTTTTTCTTTCTCACTCAAACACACACAAAGATAATATTTAGTGATAGTTGGAAGCAAGCAAGATTTAGTTCTTGACGTTGTTGGCTAGAGATCACCTTCCTCAATCTTCTTTCTCTATCAATATTTCCACTAAAATAAAAGGGAGGAGTGGGTATTAACTTCATATAAGCATTGATCATGGAGTTGTAGAGGAGATTTGTCCCAAAATCTGATTAGTTTATGTTGTCTTTCTATTTCATTTAGTAGTTGTTGTCTTTTATTTATATGTGTTGCATCATATGATTTAATATTTTCATGCCATTTTATTGGTTAATCTTGGTTGTTGATGTTTAAATCATGTTTGCGTGGCTTGGGCTTTTATTATAATGGATGGGATCAGTTTTGATTGATGAGAAAACAAATAACATTTCTTTGTGTGGATAGCTATGATATTAGCCCCTTTTGTTGTGTGAAGTAGGATGAAGAAATTTTTTTAAACATTTTTCAACTATTATTATTGTTAATGTTAAAAATTATTTTGTAATAGAAATTAAGTGTTAATATTTTATTTAAAATTTCTTTATTTAGCCAAAGAGGATTCTAAAGCCTATTTAAATAAACTAGGAAGAAGAATATTTTTTATTATTTATAGAAACTAATTATGATTAAATGGTGTAGTAAAAATTTTAAATATTATTTTTATGCATGTGAACTCAATTATTCATAGTAAAATGTCACAACTAAGGTCATGATGAGACAACAAAAAATGAACAAAAATAGAGGAGTCACCATCAATGTTTATTATAGAATAACTTCGAAAAAACCTTTTTAAACAAAAATGACTCTTAAAAATCAAATTTGTAGAGATGGTATTATCACATTTAGATATTCGTCCTAAGACGATAACCGCTAATTATAATTGCAAAATTAATATAGCTTTAAATATATTTGTTTTACCTAGCAAAAATTAATAAAATTATTTTTCATATTTTGAAGAAAAGGGAACTGTTTATTTATTTATTAAAAAAAATATTTTTTTTTGAAATAAAATTATTTTAATTTTATAAAAAGGAGGATTATTATTTTTTATCTTTTCCAAATCGACTAAGGTGAGTCTTTGCTCTTATGTATCCCTAGGTGCAATGGAGAAATCAAACTCACCTAGTTCTTTGGGTAAAAAAAATTCTTTTGTTGGATGATGCATTTTAATTTTGTTTAAATAGAAAAGCGATTGCTATAATGTTGGATCTTAGGCTCTCTTTAATATCTAGAGCTACAATTGTACAAAATACTACCTACAATGATAGGTAGCCTATCCATGTAGTGACATACTCTAAATGAGATTTTTATGATAATTAAACAAGTTTGAAACTCAATACGACAATCATTAAATCTACAAATTATTTATTGTTATTTTTAAAGTGTTTAATTTTGAAAATGATAAATATTTGAAATTAATATTTTTGATAGATAAAAGTATTTATTTAATGAAACATCAACAAAAACTAGTGGAAATAAAACTTTGAGAAAAGGAAAAGAAGATGCATATCATATTGTACTCTTAAATTGAACTTTTTTTTGGATTTATTTAAAAAAGAGTAAGTATGAATTTTTTATTAATTTTTTTTTGGGATTTTTCTAATTTTCCTTTTTATGGAAATTTCCAACAAAGATCAAGTAAGTGCAAAAAAAAATAATAATCCAATTATATAAATATTTTTATTCTACATTTCCTTTAGGATTATTTTATTGGATCTTTGTAACATCCTGTTTTTAATTATATATATATATATATATATCTTAGAATTTATAATTTTGATAATTAATTATTGAAGAATTTAGAATTATAAAAAGAAATAATATTAGAATGTTATTAAAAAAGAAATTATAATTATTTAAGAACATAAAATAAATTAATATAGATTCAGAAACTATAAATTAATAAGATAATTTAAGTAGAGTAAACTAAAATTAATTAATTGAAGAATAAATAGGTAATTATAAAGAAAATATATTTCTAAGAATTTTTTATTAAATATAAATCTTAAGAAAAGAAGTAGAAATTAAAAAGATAAATTTAAAATAGTAATTTGGATTTTT
>JAMLFT010002885.1:0-21863 GCA_026544285.1 Pachyrhizus erosus | reverse complement strand
TTACTATTTTCACATTTAATAACTCATATCACGTGAGTTGTGAGCAAATAGAAATTTATCAAATTATAGAAATAGTGTCCAAATTCAAAGACTGGCAAGTCTCCTTTCAAGTGGTACCCGCCAAACATCTTCCAGATTTCCACTACCTCATTTGCAAAAGTATCACTTGATTTTCTTACTTATGCATATTCATTGCCATTTCCTTTTCCAAATGGCACTTAATTTAGTTTAATTTATTCAACAAGGCATTAGTGAGTAAAATGTTAGGGCAGAGACATTACTCTAGTCAAAATGGATATAGTATACTCTAAACTGAACTACAACCCAGATTTTGTCCTGTCAGAACTAAAATTGTCAGAGACTCAACAAACTATATCACTTGTGAAATATCAACTTATTAAACCAACATAAGTACGCAATCATAGCCAAGTCACAGAGAAACTCGGTTCTTTAAATTCTAAATTTCTATCATGTATGAGTCCACACTTAACACCTAAGAACAACTAGACCACAACCAGGCATTCATAACTCCTCATACGTTTGGAGGGCAGCATAAAAGGGGGATGGGGCAATTTACAGGTTTTCAAATAGTGGTTCTCCAGCTTATCTCATAACAGTGCAATTTAACAGTAATGAAAGGTCATACCTAGAAGCAGCAGTAGTCGGGCCAGCGCCAGACACCATCATTAGCAAATCATCTTCTTTAACACCAAGAGCACTCAACTTCTCAGAATTACTCACTTCCCTCCCATTAAACAGAAGCTGCTGTTGCTGAAGAGGCACACTTGTCTTCTCATATGCACAAATTTAACATCAAACAAATAAACACAATAAGAAATCCAATCACAGAAACAACATGCCCAACAACAACAACAAAAGGGCCACAAAATTAAAGTCAAATAAGATCCAACATCTAATGCACCTTTCACGTGTCATCTCAAATTGACAAAAGACACATGAATCGACAACCAACATCATCACACAAACTCTCACATGGGGTTTTGTTTCTAGGTTGTCAAATAATGAAAAACGTACAATCCAGAATTCCCAATGAAAAACAGTATTCCCCAAATACCCTCATCAAGATTTCAAGATTCGCAAGAAAGAAAATTTAGACAAAGTTAACTTTTTTAAACAGAAAATTCAATCTTTAAAGGAAAATAAAAAAAGACAGAGATGGGTAATGGAGAGAGGAGAAAGATTCACCTCAACCTCAACCAATGCTTTGACGTTCTTCACCTACCCAAAGAGAAAAGGGAATGAAAAACAGTGATGTGAAAAGAGAAAGATGAAGACAAAAGCAAAAGAAGGATCTTTGATGAGTACGGATTCGTGGGGATCCACATCCAACGTGATGGTTTGTTCATCAGCAGTCATGACAGTGATCTTCATCTTCAATTCAACCGTTTGTCACTCTCTATATCTGTGACGACAATGTTGAAGCAAAAATTACGAGAGAAAAAGACGAGACTAGTTTTCAATGGTAGCTGAGCATAGACTGTTAGAAGACTAAGCTGTAACATGGAAACCTTTTAAACTGTGACTTGTTGCGGCGATTTGGTTCAATTGGGATGGATGGTGTGGTGACTTCTTAACTAAGAAAATTGTAAAATATTTGTAAAAAGATAATAAATTAATTAATATAATGAAAGCTGTAAACTTTGACAGTGTGATAATGTGATCAAGTATGATAACCAGGAAATTACAATGATAAAAGCTTTAATATTTACAATCCTATGTTCTTCTAATTTTTTTATAATAGAATAATTATTTTGAATGAACATATTTTTTAAAATTATTTATAATTTTGACACTTTGATTTAGTTACATATTATCCTATAGTCATGTATGATAATGATAAAGAGATTTTACATTTACAATCCTCTATTTTTTGTATTTTTTATATAAATTAAAATAATTATCTTGAATGATAATATTTTTTAAATTTATTTACAAATTCTGTATTTTTGAATAATTTATTTTCTGTATTTTTTATATAAATTAGAATAATTATTTTGAATAAGAATATTTTTAAAATTTATTTTTTATGATAGAAGTTTTTAATGATAATTTTTTTTAGGATTTTTTTAATTTTATATCTTTTAAATTTAATCTACTGTTTTCATTTTTATTTTTAAAATAAATTTTAATATTTTTTAGACTTAATTATACTTTTAATTTTTTAGGCATTATAAATATATAATTTTAATTTAACAAATTTTAACAGTACCGAATAGATTTTCTAGTGTTATAATTATATAATTTTAGTTTTTAATAATATTATTATGTGTTCATGTATCACAGTTTATACAATTTCATGAATTGTTACATTTGAATTCAAACCATGTTCCACCACTTCAATAGTTTACATTGATCTACTAAATCATCATCGTTTTTTTAAAATATATGAAAATTATAATATATATAAGGAGGACTAAATTTTATTATTATACTTATTAATAAATTAAAATTAACATATTGTATAAAATATATTGATATTTGCTAAATATATAAGTATATAATATACAAGTAATTATTAAAATATAATAAATATTTATTACATTTAATATTTATAACAAATACTTCCAATAAATATTTTTTGTATTTAATATTAACTAGGTAAACAAGCTTATTAGATACAAATAGTCAACACTTAATTAGGTAGAATATCCAACCCTTTGTCAAGTCACGAAGCATGCTTTGCTCCTCAACTGTTTTGTTCATTTAGAAAGAAAAAAAATGGAAAAAGAAACAACAGGTACAAATAATACTAACTTTATTTCAAATTTTACTTGTAAAACATCTGTTATTTTGATTCAAAATTACGAGGTTCAGATGGAGCAACTCAATACCCATAATACTTTTATACTGACAGAAAACTCTCCTAATCATAATGGAACCTCTGGTTTGATTCTACAATAGACATGTTTTAGTGGGGATTATAAATCAGTCTTGATCACTAAGTTTTAATAGTCAAATATCAAAATGTTTACAATAACAGTTTAATTACTGTTTTTCTACAATTTAAATTATTTATAATATAAAAATGTTTGGAGATATGTAAATTAAAAATGAAAACAACTATTTTTTTATCAAATTTAAATGTTTGCAACCCCAGTTTTGTAATCCAAAATGTAAACCCACTTCAGCCCATAAAACCTAAACTTGAGCCCAGCTTTTCTTTTCCTTCAACGTCCAAAAACCCCCTTTAAAAAAAATAAAGAAAAAGTAGCGCTCTCTCTTTATGAAAAAAAACAAAAAAAAAGAGACTATGATAGTGTTTGGCCTGCTTAGTTTTGACTCTTCTTCTCCTGGATAAGCCAGACCAAACACTCGTTACAAAAAACCTCTTAGAAAAATAATTAACTTATTTTTAAGAGAAAAATATGAAAAAATAGTCTGTAGAAAGGCTACTCCTAGTAACTTGCACATTAATTTTGTCCTAAGAACTTTACTTTAAATTTGGAAGGGATGTTGATCCTTGATTTAAATCAGATTTAAAGAAAATGAAATCTAATCTAATAGATTTTTTATTTAGATTTGTCAAAACATTTTACACAATCCAAATCAATTCAATCAACAATGGATTGTCTCATGTCAGATTGGATTTCCTATTATATAAAAATAAAATTTTATTTTATGAAAAATTATAAATACATTATTTTATCATATGTATAACAAATTCACAAAACATTGTTATTCTAACTAAATTTCATATCCTGAATTGTGAGTAAGTGTTAATTAGTAAACATTTTAAATTACTAAAATCACAATGAGTAAGAGAGAGTGGTGGCTCACAAAATATAAAAGTTTGAAATGAAGCACATTTTTTAAAGTTTGAACCATGATGGTAGCAGAGTTCGTGTTGAAGTCAAACACTGTCAAGCAACAATGTTAAATATTGAGTGAAGATGGTGAAGATACAAGTTACCATACCCAAAAACCTTTTTTTTTTCTCTTCTTTCATGACTCTACTTTGTTTCAATTACAATATGTATTTTATGATTTCAACCTTTTAATTTCAATTTGAAATGGATTTTTTCCTTTTATTGATGGGCTTAGTTAGTATAAACAAGTGAGATTTGAGATTAGAAAACTTTTATGTATTTAGATTAAATTAATTAAATTAGGTTTTTATAAATAAATTAACTAAAATAGTACAACATAACCTAGACACATTTAGATTAGAATTAGTATGAATAAATTTTGACAATTCTTATTTTTATTTAGTTCAATATATCAAGTTTTTTAAAGTTAAGTTTGGAATAATAAAAATATTTGTGTAATAACATGTAAGAATTTTGTATGTGTGACATCGACTTTAGAATGTGAATAAGACAATTAAGTCATAACATACATAATTTCTTAATGTATAAATTATTAACTAAATTTAAATTATATTAATTTATTTGTTCAAATATAAAAATCGTTAATTGGATACAAAAATCTATTTAACAACAATGCTTGATATATATAAAAGATTGTCATATATGTCACACTAGTGTGTAACCAAGATTGGATATCAAATAATACTGAATTTGGTATATTTATATCCTAAAGATGAATATTTATTTCTCAAATAACTTAGCACCTAAAATTCACAAAATTATTAAATATTATCTATTTTTTATAAATACAAATGCATTGCATGACAAAAATTATTAATATACAATAAAGTTATTTAATATTGTAATTTCTTTCACTTATTTTTTACATCCACCAGATGCATTTTTATCTTTAAAAACAAATAATTATACTATTTTATAATTTTTTTTTAAATATACACCATAATTACATGTAGTAATAATTGAAAAGGAAAAAAAACTATATATGTGGATTAGTGTTTGTTTCTTAATTATTTAATTTTAATATATGCACTATTAAACTAAATAATAATAATAATTAAATATTAAAATTATATTTATTAATTTTAATTAGTTAAAAATTGTTATAACTAAATTCTTGAAATTTTAAACTTTAAAATTATTATAAATATTTTTTAAAATTAAAAATAATTGAAGCTAAATTAATAATTATAAAAACTTGTTATTAATAAATATTTGTAAAATATGATTCATATATCTAATATTTATTACATATAAATTAAAAAATTCACTTTATCTCTCATTAAATAAATTCACCACTCGTGCATTCCACAAAATATACATACCAGTTATCTATTTATTTAACATAATTCATCATACTATCAAAATTAAGTATTTTATAATAAAGGTTATTAGTAAGAGTCATGTTGAATATCTTTTAAATTTGATTAGTGTCAAATCTTATTAAACACTATATGTCTTCTAAAAGTTTTTAAAATAATTAAGCACAATAATAACAAAAGGTTATTGGTGATAACTATTTGGATTCTTTTTACTTGGTTATCTCGAAAGCTTTTTAAATAATAAAAACTTCAATAAATAACACAATTAAAAAAAATTTAAAAACTAGATAATTCTGAATATCATTGCATTCAAGAATATACGTAAAGCGCATGAACTCACCTTTTTGAAGTTGAAAAGATAAAAAAAAAACAAAAGTAATAACTTATAAAGCTAATCAAAATTGTTTAAATAATAGAATTTTTCACGTTTAATAAACAAGTAAAAAAAATAAACGAAATTATTGTTTTCTTTTAAGGGATAAAATCAAATATTTTAAAAATTTATAGTAATTTTACATATTTAATTAGAGATAATTATCTTTTTAAGACATTATAAAATGCTAATGCATTATTTTATATGTAGTTTACTTTCTTGCTCAAATTTGAATTCTGAAGGCTATTTTTTTTAAATGTTTTTCTCAATAATTTTTCTTATGATAAAGCTTGACGAAAACTTTTTTATTTTTAATTTATTTTTTGTTTTCATGGTATAATTTCGATCATGACAAATATTTGTCAAAATAAGATAAAACATGCTTGCATCAAATTTAAAGGCACAAAAATATACTATGGTTGTTGATTTGACAATGATTATATCTCATATAACGTATCTTACAAATTTTAACGAATATACATTAAGAGTGACAACTATATTGTGAACACTATCATCATTTATAATTAACTGTTACATGTCATTTATATAATTGTCACGTGTCTAAAAGTTGATTTTTCAATTTAATACCTTAACTCAAACATTTACTATTAATTTGGTCTCTAGATTATTTTCTAAACTTAGTCACTCAACATCATTTAAGTCTTAACTTGATCAAATATTATTACTTTGGTTTGTAAACTATTTTCTAAATTTAATCACTTAACGTCATCTAAGTCTCACGGTGCATCTAAATAATTAACATGGACATCATCGTATTTCCTTTTTTAATTATTTACCTATTGTATTTTTTAGTATCATCTTATCAAGTCCACCATTTAAATTATAATATAATTGTAAAACTAATTTATGAGTAGTTACATAAAAATAAACAACTAAATCCAAAACATCGCTAGTCAAATTCTATAAGTTTTCATCAATAGATAGTTAAAAAGAACTTGAAAATCACAAAAGGGAACAAAATTGAAAGTGTTAATCATTTGCCTACTTACATTTTCAATGAGGCAAATGCAATATATTTTGTCCCAACCTTTATAAGTATTTACGATTTTCACATCATTGTTTAAAGACTTATTATTACAAGACTTTAGTAGACAATGCATGGATCAATGTTTCATCAGTGACATGCGAAAACACATGTTATTTCCCATTCCTCTTATCACACTTAGAGTGTAATAAGTGATATGTTTCTTTTCCTCTATCACTTTTGGTAACACTCTCTACTAGAGATTCAACAAACAAGAATAATAAGGTGGCAAAAAAACAAAAATATGATAAGAATTAACTGTTTTTGCCCTTTTTCCATATTCATATCCCTTTTCTTTTTCATTTCCATTTTCATGTCATACTTTTTCACTTCCATCACCATGTGTTCCACAACTTTTACAGGCAATTAGTCTTGGAGTTTGTTCATTTTCATTTTCTGTTATAGACATCATTGTTGTTTTTTACCTTCTTGGACCTTATCCACTTAACTAACTTGCACTTCTACATGATGCAAGAGGTGATCTATTTGCATGTTATATTTGTAACATCCTGTTTAAAAATAAATAAATTATATTTAGAAAAATAGTTATGAATTAGAAAATTCTCTTTTACTTTAAAAATATTTTAGTTTAGTTCAATTAAAGTTTAAAATTTTAAATTTTATGAGAAATATTACCTAAGAGATCATATGGAGAGAATAAATTACAAATTAAGATGAAAGATTTTGAGTAAAATAGTTTAGATAAATTAAAAAATAATAAATATAAATATATAAATAAGAATATTTTGATTTTAGAATAGAAAATTATAAAATAAGATATTAGAAATTTTTGAAATAGAAAGGAAAGAAAAAGAATAGAAATAAGAGGATAAAAAACTAAAAATAATAAACCAAAATTAAAAGTAAGAAAATGAATTTTAATTAAATAAATATAAATACATAAATATTCAAATAAGTTAAATAAATAGATTTATGAATATAAATAAATAATTTTGATGAAAGTAAATATAGAATAAGAAGAGAAAAATATAAAAGGATTTATAGATATTTTAGAAAAATTTTAGAAATCAAAATATGAATTTTAAAATATAAAAAGAAAATAATAGAAATTAGAAAATCAAGAAAATTTTTGGCTAGATTCAAACATAGCATCAGGAGGTTGGGAGAGAGGCGTTGGACCAATTGGGTTGAAACCCATCAACATTATTAAAATAGAAGTAATATATACTAAATGTAGCATTTTGGGCAAAAATCAAGAATAATAGAAAAAAAATAGGGGGGAGCGGACTCAAACCCGCGCCCAAGAGAAAAAAGGAGAGTTTAGTGGAGAGAGAAATCTCATTAGACTGTTAGACCCATCACTGAAAAATTAGAAAAATAATATTCCTTTAAAGAATCCTTCGCCGTTTTCCCCAGCTCATCTTCTTCCTTGAGCCGCTCTTCCTGCAGGTTCGCGATACCCTTCGAGGTTCCTCCATCTCCACAATTTTGCACCCTGTAACCGCCCAGACGCCATAGCCCGCCTTCCAAGAATTTAATAAACCAAAATCCATGCTTATAAACCTTATAAATATAGATTTCCATAGACGAGAAAAAGGCATCAACAAAGGAATTGAAACCTCCAAATTGATCCACGAATCAAGCTCATTTTCCCCCATTCAAATCCCATACACTTTCGTCTTGGTCCAAGCTTCATTCGGGTACAATTAATTGAGAAAAAGGAAGAAATCATCACAATTTGGTATCGTCACCGAAGTTTCGTCGGAGCACTCCAAATTTTCACCAAAAGTTCAAAATTCAAGTAGAATGGTCATTTTCCTTTAGTTTTCATTTATCATAAGCTTTAGAATTATAATAATTACATTTTAGAATCATAATTTTGAATAAATTCACCTTAAGAAGCAAAATTTGATTCCACTGCAATTTGTTATTAAATTCGAAATGAATTTTCAATTCAATTAAACCCAACCTGCAAAGCTCCATTCGAAGCTTATTCTGTAGTCATAAATGAATGGCGAAGTATAAGTTTAACATTTTGGGGCTTAGTTTTGAAGAAGAAAAAGAAAATAGGAGCTTTGAGAATGAATAGAGAAAAGGAAGGTGATTAAGGAAGAAGAAGAAGAAGAAGAAGAAGGGAAGGGATGAGGTTAGTGAATGTTGGGTATATAAAGAAAGAAGGGGGGTGAGGTTAGTAAAAGTAGAGTGCAAATAGTAAAACGAAGGTGTGAATGGTAAATATGGGGTATGAATAGAAAAAAAATAATAAATAATTTTTTATAATTTAACTTTAATAATAATAAAAAAGCTAATTATAATATAAAATGTATAGATATATGTAGTTATGAAAAAAAGAATGGGAGAAAGAAAAGAAGAAAAAAACACAAAGATAAAAATGTTATAAAAGACGATTTTACCCTTTTTTTATTTTAATCTTTATTATATTACTTGTGGTTTTATTTCACCACATTATTTTGTATTATATGATGTTATTTTATTGCCTCTAATAATAGTAGAGGAACCTGTATGATATTTGCAACTGTTTCGAGTAGACAATAAATTACTTAAATAACTATAGGGTAGAAGATGAGTTATGAGAATATGACAGTTGGAAAATTACCTAGACAAAAGTTTATTAAATATTGTATTGGTCATTTAAAGGAAAAATGAAAAAATGTTATTAAAAGACTATGTTAATAAATTCAAAATTAGTACCACAGAAAGATTGGCGAATGGAGAAGAGAAGAGCATAATGAATCAAAATTCCTGATAAGTGAGAAATAAGAGTGGAGATTGCATAGGTTGACTACAGAAGGTACCTGAGAAATGTACACAGGCTCTGGTGAGTCCTTGGGGATAGATAAGGTGTCAAGTTGTGAACCGTTCATAGTGAATGAGGTGTCACGGAACCGGTTTAGTGTCCTCAACAAAGTTGAGCATTACCAAAATTCAATTGAGAGTATTTTGGACCTAATACGATACAAGATATGCATTCCTGATCATCGACCAAAATGTAGACTTTGATTATTATTGACATGTTTATGTAAGTCTTCACAAAGCTAGTAGTAGTATTAGAGGCTACGATGACCCTAAAACGAGAAATTTTTATAATTAGGTATGTTTTGGTGGGATGAGAGTTTTTTATAGCTATAAATGATATGTACTTGTATGTGTATGCCTAAAGATAAATGACTCACTCTTATAATTCTCAATATTTCATATACAAATGATATACAAGTTTCAACCTCTGTTCCACTTGACGATCACACCCTTGGAGGGTCGATGGACTCATGACTTGACAAGTGGAGATGATACCTTCATGAGTTATGTAAGATTTTTCATTTAGACCTTCAAACATCAAAATCCCATGATTGTTTTACCATATAGATATCCCAATAATTCTATCACAGACCCAACCACTTAAATATACAGGAGTTCCTTCAGACCTTCTTGCTGCTCATCGATGCGCTCAAACCTCTCAACGCCAAAACTTTTCTACAGGTTTAGTCCTAGCAAGAATAAAGGAATCATTAGAAGAAGAAGATCCTCCTGGATGTTTTAATTAGGAAATTCTAGAAGGGAATAGATGTAGTTGCCTAATATCCTCAGTTTAATGTACTGAATATTAAACATATATTTTGGGATATTTACAGTTATGTCTGGTCTTTTCGTATATATTAATCTGAATATGTATAATTAAATTTAAGTTGTCGAATTTGATGGTGATATTTAGGTTTTTCTTAAATTGTAACCCCTGACAAAAATCTAGCTTTAAAATTTATTTGAAGTAAAATACCTAAAAATACTTCCTCCAATTAAAATCAATGAAAAAAAGTGTTACAATATTAGGGTCATGCTTAAATTTGTATAACGTATGTATGCTTGTGTTTGTTATAAAAAACACATGTAGATAAATAAAAACATGTATAATTTAATTTTAGTACGTATAATAAAATGATGTTGTTGACTATAATTTTTGTAGATGGTTGAAACCATTTGGACTTAAGAAAACAAAAAATAAAAAATAAAACTAAGACTTATTGATTTAGTACCAAAATAATAATTGTAGTTCCTATTTAATATTCTTTCAAGATCAAGTGTAGAATAAATAAAAAAAGGTATTTCTCAATAACCATTAAAATAAAATTATTATATTTAACATAAAAATCCATTTATAATAATTATATCATAATCTAAAAAAATTTTCACATTGCATAAATAAATACTCACACCATTAATATCTTTTAAAGAAACTAGACAGTATTTATTAAGGAACAAATTTAATAATTTTTTAGTTTTTTATTTTTTTTTATTTAAAATAATAAAATAATGATAAAAAATATAAAAGACCAAAATATTAATAAAAAAAGTTAAAAAGCTAATAAATAAATAATTTTATAAATTAAAATAATATTAATTAATTAAATTTAAAATATTAAATTAAAAAGTCAAAATTTTAAAATATAATAAATTATGAAATAATTATTAACTATCATGTATCATTTATATGTGGACATAATGTATCAAGTAAATAAAAACATTAATGTTAATAAATTTAACTTAACTAAGATTAAGATGTTACAGTTTTTTCAGATTAAAAAACTAGAATGAGAATTAATTGATTTTCTTAATTTATAGTAATTTTGTAATAAATTTAAACTAATTATTAAAAATGCGTTAAAAAATTGTATTACCACGAGTCATGTTAGAATTTGTAGCAGTGTGTGGCTTGCAAGTTGCGCCTCTTCCACTTCCCTCCCTGCTCTCACTCACGCCCACTCTCTTTCTTCCCAATCTTCCATTTTTTGTTTCAGATCTCTTTCTCTCTCTGCACTGTCTTCAAATCTCAATCTCAATCTCGATCTCGATCCCTCTTCTTCCCAAACTTCCATTCCATTTCTCCAATCTCATCAGATTGAATTGTGAATTGCCGCTCAATTCAATCTGATTGACGATGGCTACCCCCAACAACCACAACCCTCCTCCCTTCGACATGCACGCCTTCTTCAACCCTCCACCCCCTTCCTCAAACCCTAACCCTAATCCTTCTTCCTCCTACCCTCCGCCCTTCCACTTCCCCGCCTTCGACCTCCCTCTCCACCACCACCACCGCTCCCTCTCCATCCCCACCCAACCCACCCCTCCGCCCTCCAACCCCAACGCCGGCGCCCGCCTCATGGCCCTCCTCGGTAACCCCTCCCACGCCCTGCCCCAGCCTCCGCCGCCTGAATTCATCCCCGCCGCCTCGTCCGCCGTTCTCGCCGCTGCATCCGCCGCCGCCGCCGCCCTCACTCGACTCCCCAGCAGTAAAGTGCCCAAGGGCAGGCACTTGGCCGGGGAGCACGTGGTTTACGACGTCGACGTCAGGCTGCCTGGCGAGGTTCAGCCCCAGCTCGAGGTTGCTCCGATAACCAAATACGGGTCGGATCCTAACCCTGTCTTGGGAAGGCAGATTGCGGTGAATAAGTCGTATATATGCTATGGGCTGAAACAGGGGAACATTAGGGTGCTTAATATTCACACTGCTGTCAGGTCCTTGCTCAGGGGACACACTCAGGTTTGCTTTCTGAGTTTGTTTTACTGTATCGATTGTTCTTGTTCTTGTTGTTGTCTTGGTGCCTTCCTTTTGCGCTGGCTTTGCAATTATGGTAAGAAAATCATATGGGGCAATGCTTCAGGTAAAGAGAGATGTGGGCAAAAAAACAAAAGAGAAATGGGATAACTTGGTTTTAAAAGAAACTGTACATGACCGCGGTTTTGGCTGCAACGGTAAGGTTTTTGGGTGTCTGTGACCTCAATTGTGGCTGAATTTGTCTGCAATTATACCAAGGAATGTGAGGGAACCGGTACCTTAACTGCAGTTGGCGATAAATTTAAGAAATAGTTAATTATCACTAGTTAATAAGATAAAGATATGATAACATCAACAGCTTCTCCCACTGGGGATTTGGTTTTACGTGGATTAAATGATGGCATAATTTTTTATTGTAAACCAGAACATTTATGTATCCACGTGTCTCGGAAATGTTGATCTATCATGTACTTTGAGAAGGATTAGATTTTAATTTCCTGATAAAAGGATTATGATAGGGGGCACAATCTGAAATTTGAATCATAATCTTGGTCCAAACATGTTATATTTATGATTTTATTAATTTCTTGAAGCTCAAGTTCGAAGGATGATAAAATAGCACATAGCAACAATGGGCATGTGAACAATTCTATATGGCATTTCCCCATTAGCATTACTTTGTTTCTTAGTGAAATTTACTTTGAAGTGCTTCCATAATTCTAGGTGAAAACAGCATTTTATTTTGTTCATTGTAGTAGAGTTCTGTGCTTATTCAAAGGTTGTTTGCTGGCTTGTTGCCTTTCGACTCATGAGTTGTTTCCCTAGTTTACTCTTATACTGCTATGTATGTGTTTTTTTAATAATTAACTTATTTAAAGAATAACCTATTTATCCTTTGATTTATCTTTTTCCCCCTTGTCAGAGGGTCACAGACTTGGCGTTCTTTGCTGAAGATGTTCATCTCTTGGCTAGGTAGTTTTTGTTGCCTCAACATTTTAAATGGTGTAGTTTGTTTGTCTATGAATTACGGGGACATTGTTTTTCTACAGTGTTGGCACAGATGGCCGTGTCTATGTTTGGAAGATCTCTGAAGGTCCAGATGATGAAGATAAGCCTCAAATTACTGCCAATATTGTTATTGCTCTTCAAATAGTGGGGGAAGAGAAAGTTGAGCATCCTCAAATTTGCTGGCACTGCCACAAACAAGTAATTGCCGCATAATCTCTTGTTTCATTGTTCTCATTTTCTAAATCTTGAAGCAATGGTTTACCTTTTCTTGCTTGTGTTATTTATATTAATTCAACCTTTTCATACAGGAAATTTTGATAGTTGGTTTGGGAAAACATGTTTTGAGGATTGACACCACAAAAGTTGGAAATAGTGAAGCCTTTGTGGCAGATGATCCTCTGAAATGTCCTGTGGACAAGCTCATTGATGGGGTTCAGCTGGTAGGCACACATGATGGGGAGGTGACTGATTTGTCAATGTGCCAATGGATGACCAATCGATTGGTATCTGCATCACAGGATGGCACGGTTTGTATTATTTGTTCTAATTAATTGCTACTTGTTTTCTCCGGTTTTAATTCACTCTTTTTGGTTGAAAGATGACAATGTTTATTGAAGCAATTTTCTGATCAGGATAAATAATGCAGTGGTATGAACATTCCTTTAATATCTACAGCTTTCTTTTAGCTTGCGTTGGTATTTATAAAAAACGAAGCAAACAAATATGTGGGTGCATTAAAGGATAGGAATGGAGAGAGAAAACAATGAGCAATTCTTGTATGAACACAATGCCTACAGACACAACCAGTCAATAGCATTGATGTATTATAATATTAATAAAGTCTGTAGCATTGTGATTAATGGCAGATGATGGGAAGCCAAAAAGTCTGCCATAAAAATATTTGAGGGGAGGGGAGATGACATTGCAGAAGACTATGGTGGAAGCATGTCAGCTATAATAAAAATAATAAACAATATATATATAAAATATAATTAGAATTTGTAAGATACAATGAATAAAAAAAAATCACATACATGAATAACAATAAACTAAAAACATATAAAATTTATCAAAAATGGAAATGTACATAATGATGGATAAAGAGGAAGAGATTAGAAATATCATATCTGAATTCCAGATTCATAGAACAGAGAAGACAGGAAAAGAAAGAATGAGAAAGCAAAAGGAAGTTGAAAGAAACAAAGGGAAAAAAGAAGAGTTACAGAAGGAAATTTTGTTCCATTACTAAAGACACCAAAGGCTTGTCAGAGACTCCTGTGCACTTGCCAGAGATGGTGGTGGGGAATATGCAATGGAAGAATTTATTTTCTTACGTGTGATTGGAGAGGATCATGAATGTGCATAATGGAAGGGTTGATTCTTCTCAATAATTATTGAAACATGGAATGACTGAGATTGTTCATTTCCTTTTAAGAAAAAGCTTTTCAAAAGTACTGTTTTTTCTGCCATGGTCACTGTTTCTGCTATGGTCACCACACTAATAGGGGCTTTCATAAGTTGCCACACCATGCTTCTTATGTAGTGTTTTGTACAAATTGTCACACCATAGCACCATGGCTGCTATTTGATGATATTGGTCTGTAGTGAAACTTGGCTGAAGCTGAAGTTATTTTAATATTGTCTTAAATTTTTTATTATTTGTGCCTATAGGCACTGTGCTCAAGCAAGTATTGCTCTAAAACAATATAGTAGATGCAGTTACCGAAAAAGTAGCAAGGACAAGAATGGAGAACAAATATGAATCTGACAATACATAGATGCAGTTCCTTAAATGTTTTTGGTTATGTTCTCTAATTGAAACTAGAGCTTTACCTCATACAACAAGGTCAGCATTTAAAGTTGGCATTAAATACTGAGGTGAAATGCCCTGATAGGAGGATAGCACCAAATGCACTTAAAGAACGACATCTAAGTTTTGTCCATATGAAACTAGGGAAAGAGTGGTGGTATATTAGTATTTTAAGTTTATTTTATTTTACACTGACTTTAAAGCTGATCATTTTTGTTTAAGTTATGTAACAGATTAGGGTCATTTAGAAACTTGGTAAAAAATGCTGATAGAAAACTACCTCCTATTCTCTCAATTTAATTACGTTCTCAATTGAGTGTAAACATCCTCATGCATTCCTATGTTGTGTTTAATTTGTTATAGATGTCTCAAATCTCAATCATATTTGTCTCTGATCATCAAATGTTACAGATAAAGATTTGGGAAGATCGCAAGACACAACCACTTGCAATTTTGAAACCACATGATGGGCATCCGGTGTTTTCTGCTACATTTTTTACTGCTCCACACCAACCTGATCATATTGTGCTTATCACTGCAGTAAGTGTATTCATCAACATTAGTAGGTCATGTCTTCTATCTGAATTTGTGTTGTCCAATATCAGGGTAGTGCAATTTTTGTGATAATAATCAATCAAATTTATTTACATTTAAAAGCCTAAAATAATGAGCAAATTACAGTAGCACTTCCTGACGTTCTGTCAAATCACACTAACATCCCCTGCTTTTACAGTAACTTCCCTTTTAGGGGGTGTTAGTGTAATATATAAGAGGTTGTTAGTGTAATGTTTTCAAACATTAAGGGAAATTAGTGTAATATATAAAGGGATGTAAGTATAATATTTTCAAACATTGAGGAATGTTAGTGTAGTAATAATAAAAAGAATAGTGTTAAGTATAATTCGTGTAAAACACAGAAGATGTCACTGTAATTTACTCTAAAATAATTAGCAGAGGTCTGTGTCCATGGTTCATTGTTTATATCAGATAGTCCTTCGCAGAACTAACTTATCATATGTGACTAGTCTAGTAATATTTGTTTTACTTGTTTATAAATTAGAATTGGCAACTGTGTGTAGGGACCACAAAATCGGGAAGTGAAGCTTTGGGTCTCAGCAAGTGAAGAAGGTTGGCTGCTCCCAAGTGACACTGAATCATGGAAATGCACTCAAACATTGGAGTTGAGGAGTTCAGCTCAACCATCTAAGGATGCATTCTTTAATCAAGTTGCAGCATTGTCTCATGCAGGTCTGCTTTTACTTGCAAATGCCCAGAGGAATGCTATATATGCTGTGCATTTAGAATATGGTCCTAATCCAGAATCAACACGAATGGATTATATAGCTGAGTTTACTGTGACCATGCCCATTCTGAGCTTTACTGGAACAAGTGATATATTACCTCATGGTGAACATATTGTTCAGGTTTATTGTGTTCAGACACAGGCTATTCAGCAGTATGCTTTGGATTTAGCCCAGTGCTTGCCTCCACCATTTGAAAATGTGGTACTAGAGAAGTCAGATTCCAATGTTTCTCGCGATGCTATTACTGTTGAAGGATTCCACTCTTTAGATTCTTCTGCAGGTAGAACAACTGAAATGTCTTTAGCCAGTTCTGCTCCCAAAACAATGTTACAAGCAAGCAGTAATGAGAATGTTAGTGGACTTGTGGCAAGATACCCTTTAAGCTCTGGCCATGTCGAGGCACCTATTTCTAGAGAAATCAGCAGTTCAAATATTGAAGCTAAACCTGTTACATTACCTCCTCCTAGTAGTGATGCTGATATTGTTTGTATTCCAACTCCACCTCTTCCATTGAGCCCAAGGTTATCTAGGAAACTCTCTGATATCAGGAGTCCACAATCTAACTTAAGTGATCATGTTGGGGACCATCCTGTAAATGATTATTTAATAGACAGACCAATGGATACCATTCATAGGAACTTGTCTGACCCATTGAATAATGATATAAAGAATGACGACAAGAAAGTGAAGCAGGATGACATTTCTGGTGTACTTAATCCTTCTGTCATGTTTAAGCAACCAACACATCTAATTACACCATCTGAGATCACAAAAACTAGGTCCTCCTCTGAGACTAATATAATTGATAGGAAGATTGAGGGAGAAGCAAAGATCCAGGATGTGGTTGACATGGGTAATGCTGAAGTGGAAGTGAAAGTGGTGGGTGAGACAAGATCTAATCAGAGTGATGAATTTGGTCGGCAAGGGTCACAACAACATCCAGTTTCTGATAGTAAAGAAAAATTATTTTGCTCACAGGCTTCAGATCTTGGTATTCAGATGGCCAGAGAATGCTGTGTGATACCTGGGGACACATACCTTATGGAGGAACCTGGACAAGTTGATTCAATGGGAGGGGACTCACTGGCTCAACCTCCTGATGCTGGTGAGGATGGACTCCAAGACTTGGCAAAAGATGCCCATGAAAAGGTTTCTGATTCATCTACATCTGTGGCAATACCACCATCTCCTGCACCTAATGCTAAAGGGAAAAGACAGAAGGGTAAAAATTCTCAAGCATCACGTCCAACTTCCTCATCTCCAAGTGTGTGCAACTCAACTGATTCATCCAATGAACCAAGTGGAAATTCTAGTCTCCCATCTGCTGAAAATGCCTTCCCTCAAATTTTGGCAATGCAAGAATCGCTCAATCAGGTGATTTCTCTATGGTTTTTGGTTGGTCAGGATGATGCATAGCTAATCATGCATAGCTATTTTAATTTATTAGCATGTGTTTGAAGGAACTTTTTGTTGAAAACGTTTTTTTATAACTAAGCTTTTTTAAAATAGTAAAGGATTTTTCTTCTCAGAAAAAGCTGAAAACACCTTGTTACTTTTTCTATCCTTAAGAGGCTGGAGTTCTTAGCTTCTCTATAAGTACTTGTCCATTAGAAAATCCCCATCCAGATGAGTTTTTCATTTCCTTATTTTAAGACCTCAAGGGATGTTTATATTGCTTAGGTTTACTGATTTTTTAACTTCATTGAAAGAGTTTAAACAAAATGTATTGGAGTAACATTGCAATAATTGTATTTTTGCATATTTGGGCACTTTGACTCGTTAATAATTCATGATCTTATTTGGCAGTTATTAACAATGCAAAAAGAGATGCAGAAGCAAATGACAATGATGGTTGCTGTTCCAGTGACAAAAGAAGGTAGAAGGCTTGAGGCTGCTCTAGGGAGAAACATGGAAAAGACTGTCAAGGCCAACAGTGATGCTTTATGGGCTCGAATTCAGGAGGAGAATGCAAAAAATGAAAAGTTGTTACGAGACCGTATCCAACAAGTTACAGGTTTGATTAGTAACTTTATGAATAAGGATCTACCAACAGTGCTGGAGAAAACAGTAAAGAAGGAAATGGCTTCCATTGGGCAAGCAGTAGTACGAGCAATGTCTCCTTCTGTGGAGAAAATAATATCTTCTGCTATTGTGGAGTCCTTCCAGGTTTGTACACTATTTTTTTTATCCAATAGAAATTAGAATAAACCTAATAAATTATCTTGCTGGGATCTAATTGGGCACTTTTGGCCATAGAGAGGAGTGGGTGATAAGGCAGTGAACCAACTTGATAAATCAGTTAATTCAAAACTTGAAGCTACTGTAGCTAGGCAAATCCAAGCACAATTTCAGACAACTGGCAAACAGGTGCTTCAGGTGTGTCACTTACCTTGCTTTCACTGTTGAGTGTATTGTATCTTCATATTACATCATTCTTTGAGTTAGTGGTATTTGTAATTTCATCAGAGGAAACATGTGTTTATTACTACTAATTAATTTCTTCTGTAGGAGGCACTCAAGTCCAGTTTTGAAACATCAGTGATTCCTGCATTTGAGATGTCATGTAAAGCCATGTTTGAGCAAGTGGATGCTACATTTCAGAAAGGCATGGCTGAACATTCAACTGCTGTGCAGCAACGCCTTGAATCTGCACCCACTTCGTTGACAATGACATTAAGGGTGAGTAACTGAGTCTATTTGCCCCTTTGGGGTCTTTTCTAGCAACCTTCTCCTTTTCATTTTGACAAAAAATGTCTTACTCAAGACATTTTATCCTAGAGAGGGATGGATATTTAAATGAGTTTTGGGAAAAGATGAGCCGAGTGATGGTATGCATTACGAGAGCATAATGAATTAATTTGCATCTTTCAAAATATTTTACCTTAAGTTTTTGCATCAAATCATGGCATTTTTTGTTTGGGGAGGGGGGGAGGTTAGAGTTTACCATTTTGCCTGGATTTTTTTATTGAACCTGTAAATTGCTAAAAGTCTCAATTTACTTTCTTGGGGGTCTCAATTTACTTTCTTGGGGGTTTGCATCCACTCTTATTTCAAAGTATCCTGTGCACCAATTTCTCTCTAGAACTCTAATATGGTGATCTAGTGATATAGATAACCTGGAAATATATCCTCCCCAAAATAGGTGGATCTGGCTGGATCCACTTCTAAGGTAACTGCTTGCCAATTTAAGAGATCAAGCATTTATGGTTGTTATTGATATCTTGAATGAGAAGGTATTAGTTCTAGTTCACTTTTGCTGGCCCTTTTGCATTTCAATTGCTTTTAGGTAGGTGTTTTGTTTTAACTAAAAGGCAGCGACTTTCTACAATAACAACCTTGCATCTGTGTGCATGACTGCCACTTGCTGAGTGGGCTAGGGTCATCACACCGCCAACATACTGAGGGAAGCTTCTAGATTCTTGTATACTTCTATTATGTCATGTGGACATTGTTATAATTGTGTAAATATATATATGTTTTAAATCTTAGCTGCTTAGTTCATACTGCTAAGTAGAAGTGATTGGTTATCACGTAAAAGCTTTTGGACATGGTAGTGTTGCTCTTATTTAGCTTGTCACGCTCTCTGTATCTCAATGGTAGTATTCCTCTTGATGCATTTTGCAGGATTCCATTAATTCAGCATCATCAATTACTCAAACCTTGAGTAGAGAAGTGCTTGAGGGCCAGAGAAAGCTAGTGTCGCTCGCAGCTACAAGAACAAACCCGGGCACGTTAAGTACTCTGCCCGTCCAGCTGAACAATGGTCCTTCACTTCATGAAAAGGTGGGTAGCTTTGTTTTTCATTTGTGGGCCTTAGTTGTAGATAGGGATTAACAGAAAGCTTTACTTACGAACATACATGGTAATAATTGCTCTATCAATTATGCATTTCATATCAGGTTGAGGTGCCTCTAGATCCCACACAAGAGCTAGCTAGGTTGATTTCTGAACGGAAATATGAGGAGGCTTTCATCGGAGCTCTACATAGAAGTGATGTATCCATTGTATCTTGGTTATGTTCTCAGGTATGCCAGAGACTTTCAATTAAACAAACTGTAAGTCAGCCTGGGTAAAATCTCCAGTTGGGATGCACTTCTTTAACTGTTAACTCCAATTGGTTATGGACAACTTTGGAATCAAATGCTTTGATTCAACTTGTGTTGAGGGAGCATTACTGAATTTAAAACATTTTATTGTTTTTTATCAGCATTAATTGAAATTCTTACCACTGTGTTTAGATTTTTCTCATCTTATTCAAATAAATATTGAGTACTAAGTATTTATTATAACAGAATTACTCGATTTCTGCTAAGCAGGTTGATTTACATGGGCTTTTGTCAATGGTTCCTCTTCCTTTAAGCCAAGGTGTACTGCTTTCACTTCTGCAGCAATTGGCTTGCGACATTAACAATGATACACCTCGAAAGATTGCATGGTTGACAGATGTGGCTGCTGCCATAAACCCCTCAGACCCAACAATTGCAATGCACACGCGATCCATCTTTGAGCAAGTCTATCAGATACTCAATCATCAACGTAGCTTGGCTACAATGACTGGATCTGATCTCTCCAGTATCCGTCTTTTATTGCATGTCGTCAACTCCATGCTTATGACATATAAATGATTCTTTCTTTTATTTTTGTTTTTTTTTTTTCTCGTTTCCAGAAATGTGCAAATCCTTCGCCTTGTGAACTTCTAATATGATATTGGAATTTTGTACAAAGCTCAGTGAGTTTACTTGAAAGGATCGGAATTGGTAGTCAGTGTTGACAGGTAGTTCGTCTGTGAATATTCTGCAGCAACAAAATTGGTTGACTCTAATTCACACGCTTCATTTCATACGGAAGCAATAATTCCAAAACGTGTTAATTACTTTATAATAGGCCTTTCAAATAAATTGAATATTTTTTTATTTCAAAACGTGTTAATGGATGTATTTAAAATAGTTCCTTAATTCATTCACAATAAAAGTCAATCTGTTTTTGATCTATTTAATAAAATTTATCTATTAATATTTTTTTCATGGATGAACATGTCTATAAGATTATTTTTAAAAATTAAAAATTTTAAAAATTAAATTATTTTTTATATTTTTATTTTCTTTACCTAAAAAATAAATTAATGTTCATTTAAAAGCTAATTTACATAAAGTATTTTTAATTAATCACTTAATTGTATTTTTTGACTGATAATTTAGTTGTATTTAAATTTAAGATATTAATTTTTAAAATGCAAAAATTTTTAAATTATGCTATAAAATAATATTTAGTTAAAAGATAGCCTTTTTCTTTGTCCTTTTCTCCGAAATTTATTTTCTAATGTAAACAAATTTAACTAATGAAAAAAATAAGCAGCAGAAAATTCTGTTTTTTTGTTTTTATATGTTACTTTTAGGAAGTTTGGTAAGGGAGAAACTTTTTATATATGAAAATTATGATTTCTGAAAAAGTCAATTTCTGAAAATCATAATTTTTGAAAATGTGTAAATTATGTTTGATTAATCTTATTATGTTTTTTGGAAATTAAAAATTTACATGTTTGATTATATTATAATTATTAGGTATATAAGAAATTTTTATAAATATTATTTTATAAAAATAATTTTATTAAATATTTTTTATTTCA
>JAMLFT010002884.1:0-23717 GCA_026544285.1 Pachyrhizus erosus | reverse complement strand
AGATATGTCTCGCTCAAGCGAGATATGTCTCGCTCAAGCGAGATTCTCTGTTTGGAAATCTTGCTCTCTGGATCATTCTCGCTCAAGCGAGATATTTTCGCTTGAGCGAAAATCCTTGGGCGAGAAGGTGTCGCTTAGGCGAATTCTGTTGCAGATTTTTCTGGGTTATTCTCGCTAAAGCGAGAATGGTTCGCTTGAGCGAGATTCCTCTTAATTTTTTTTGTTCCTCAGCTCCCTGAAATTCAACAAAGAAATGGGATTAAATATCAAATTTTGTTTTTAAACTCAATACATGTATTTTTAAATAAACATTATCCCAAATTAGAAAATAGTTGTTAATTTCTACAATAATAGAGCCCAAAAGACACAAAATTTCTACATAAATATGTTAAATATTGATATTTATCAATTTACTTTGCTCAATATACTCTTTTTGTCTAACAAAGTTTAAATTGTAAATATAGATGTATCATATTCGTATCATGTTACGGCTCTACATTTACAATATATAATGTATCCTACTAATATGTACTTTTATCGAAATAAAAATAATATATATGATCAATATATTGAATGTATACTGTTAAGCAAATTAAATTCATCAAAAAATAAAAACATCATAACATTAATGATTGTGGTCAGTTAAATGCTGTCAGTATAAAGTATTGTATTATTAATACTGTTGGTATAAAACATTGTACGTGGATTTAATGTTAATTTTTAAGATAATTATTATAAAAATTAATAAATTTATTATAATAATAATAATATATAATTAAATGATAATATAAAACTATTTTATATTATTGGTGAATAATTTTTTTAATTTAAATGCGCTACAACATTCATACTAACGGTTTAATTTTCCTCAAACAAATATAGCTATAGAAGTTCTAATGATTATTTGCTTTCTCTAATGTATGACATGTTTCCTTAGCAAAGATGTCATTCAATGCTATTCAATGTCTCAAATTTTTTTGGTTTTTTCCCCAACTGATTTGTTATTTATTCTCTCCAAAAACTCTATGCTTCTTTGTATAATTTAATTAGATAACATTAATTTAAAACTGGTTCAATTTTAATTTATTATCTTACGTAATAACTCTACTTCATTCTTACATTATTCAAGTATATTTAATATTAAAACGAGTTGAAAACAAGTTCGTGGTCCATTAATTAATCTATATATATTGTCAACAATTGTTGAGTTTATTAATCCGAAAATCATCTCTTATAAAAATAATAACCTAATCCACCATGACTCAAAATATAAATGGACAATTATTATACGGCTTATTTATGAGCAATTTATTAGACAGCCATATTGTGCAGTCATGCAGGGAACATTTATCGATAGAATGAATATAACTCAGTTTATTTATTCTCTACCACTCAAGTAGTATTAGTAGTAATGCATACGATTTCCACCCTTTAATTTAGTTTTTTTTTTTTTGGGCTGAAACCCTTTAATTTAGATTATTAGCCTAGTTAGAAAGTATTCCCTCATAAATTATCAGTGAAAACATCCGCCTCAAAAATTATCGTATTCATAACACTGACTTTTTTTTTTCTCTCTTTATTGTATCAAAATTTGTGTGAAAATATTATTTAAATACATTTTTTTACCGTCTCCAACTGTAGCAAGATTGAAGCAGGGTATATATACAAAATACCTGACAAGTAAAAGAAATATACTTAAATAATAATTTGATTTCAATAAAATATTTTTTATTTTATTTTAGTTCTTATAATTTTTTTTATTTCAATATATGTTATTAAATAACAACATAAATTGATAAATTAACGATAATATTAATATTTCATTAAAAATATGACATAATAATCATGTGTAATTTTATTTAATAAATAATATTTTTAATTTTTATTAACTAATTTGATATCTTCATTTTGTTAAAAAAAATTTATACGTAATTGTCTCATAAATTTTTTTAATGACATAACAAGTCAATAAATTATTAATGTCACTACTACATCATTAATTAATGTTAGGTACTAAAATCAAAATTAAGATCTACGTGAACTAAAACAAGACTAAAATAACAAAATTTAAAGGAATTAAATTGTTGACATAATAATGACATTAAAAGTTTATTAATTTATAATAATGGTATTAATAATTTGTTAATTTATAATAATGACGTTAGTACCTCATTTTAAGTTTAAAAAAATTATAATCATCTTTTTTTTTCCTTCTATTTGACTTTTATCTTCTTTTTTTTATCTCTTTATTCTTTTCATGTCAAAACATTTATCATATTTATTATTTTTTCTTGTTATCTTTCTTTTTTTTTCTCTTTATTTTTTTATGTCTTAATTATATTTTTGGTCTTTAAGGTATCACAATTGTATAATTTTAGTTATTGAAGTTTTAACTATGTCAATTAGATCTCTTAAATATTATAAATGTATGATTTGAATACCATAAGTCCTAATTATGTTAATGAAATCTTTTATATATTATAATTGTATAATTTTAATTCTTTTGTTAGTTGGAATCTATTAACATGATATTAGTTAATAATATCTCATTTCACATTACACTTATATGATGATGTCAGCATGATGTCTTGTTGATATAATGGTTAGTTTGACATGTGTATGTAATCTTATTTTGCATGTATTATTTTAGTATTTTGAATTTTATAAATATGTAATTTTATTTTTTAAAATTTCTCATGACAATAAAATTTGAGACTAAAATTATATAATTATACAACCCGATAAATTAAAGTCGCACATGTCAAACTAAAAACTGACTAAACACATCAAATTAGTCATCATAATAATATAATGTCATGCTAATATCATTATGTAAAAACCATGAAAGATGACACACCATGAATTAATGTCACATAATAAATTCTTATTAATGTTTAAAAATATAATTGACACAGCTAGAAGTTGTGAGATTAAAATTATACATTTATCATACTTAAAATTTTAAATTAAGATAATTAAAATATAAAAAATGAAAATCATAGAATTAGGGTGCGTAAAAAATAAAAATAAAAAAATGGAATTAAACCTTCTTTTATTCAACCCATTTGCTTTAATAAGGTAAGGGCTCAAGTAAAAATAACTAGTGCAGAAACTAAATAAAAAAGAATCAGTCCAAAAAGAGTGAAAAGAAAGTGAGGCGGTGCTTAATGGACGTTTGAGACCTAAATATTTGTGTGGAGAAAAGCAAAGAGAAATGGATTGGACCATTCCCATCTCCTAATTGGAAGGTCTTTAAAGATGAGAAAGATGAGAAAGATGAATAGGTATGAATTATTGATAACCTGGCCTTAATGTTTACAGGTACAATTGAGATAATGCAAAACCACCAACATCGTACAACTATAATCAATGTGCAAAATAGTCTTCGTTATTTAATGAGGGGCTGGAATTGTTTGGCCAAGCACAGAGCATGCTGCAAATAGATTCTATGATTCAAATGTTAACAGCTGTATGTACGTCTTTCTCAACATATCAAATCCTTCTTATCAAACAACTACCCTAAAATTTTTTCTGGTTCTTCAGTAAGAAATGCTCGAGCAATACATAAAACTACAAAGGACCACGTTATTAAATATTGCTACAATGTCAAAACTTCAAGGGGGCAATTGATTAATTATATTATGATATTCTAAGTTTACCGTTTATTATGCATTTTTTTTTATCTTTCTATTTATCAGAAAATTTTCTTATAGAATAAATAATGCAAAATTATGATTAATTTCTCGAACAAAAAATAGCAAATACGTAAACAATACTATAAATAAATTATATGCATGTGAAATCAATCTTTTTTATAAAAAAAGAAGAAGGGTATTTGATAGGTTTTTTTAGTAAGCATAATGCTACTCAAACATTTCTTGAATTCAGAGGATGAGTTTTGTTACATACAATTTTAATGTAGAGCGAGAACATCATTAATTTACACCAAATCAGAAGGAAAAAAAAAAATTCTTTATGGTATCAATTTTCATCCCACGTTAGTTAAAATTTTTGTCCTAAAGTTTTTGTGATGAAACTTGTGACCATTTCTTTTGTTATCATAATTCTACTGATCACAAGCATTTCGAAACAATTTTCACTCCACAATTTTGGGATGAAAAGCAAGACGAGAATGTAATTAATTAATTATAATTTTTAAAAAATAGGAATGGATGTTGTAACATTTAACATATTTATTTTAAAAACAATAACTTTTTCCATCGCAGTTTTATAATAGAATTAATAAAAAAAAATTTGTTACAAATTTAACATATTGAACAAATTATATTAATCCTTCGTACATGTAATTTCTTGAAATTTCATACGATGCCTTTATTTTGTAATGCCTACAATAATCTACTTATAAACACACATGATGTGAAGTGTTTTAAATAATTAAGAGAGACTTTGTAGACATTTAAAAAGCTAGAATATATCATGTGAAATTCTAATAAATTACTTGGAGTGTTATTGAAATTTGTGCTAACATATTCGAGACAATGTTTTGCATTAAGTTTTATGGCATATGTGTCTTTTTAAAAAAACTAATACTAATACAGTCATTATAAAAAAACATACTTTTAAATACACTATTATTAGTTGGAATTTATTTAAAATTATGAAATCATAAACAAAACTCATTAAATAGCAAGTATGATCAACCAAAATTTGTATTTTACAATAAATTTTAATTAATAATAAAAAATATATCTAAAAGAATGTGTTTGAAAATGTATTATTAACAACTTAGCATTCATATTTTAAAAAAATTATGTATTTTAAAAATGTTTATTACATCAAATTGACCAATAGATCCAACAATTCAAACAAAACTAATTAAATTAATTTAGTTCATTCATTTTTTTTACTTTTATGTTTTTAGAGTTGAATACTTAAACTTTGCTTCTACTTTTGTATTTTCTTTCCTTTTCATTCATTCTAATATTCTTGTGATTTTATCCTATGTTACAAGTATTGTAATTTGATTATGTTTATTATATACTTTTAATATCATATTTTGATTAAAGAAATTAATGAGATAATTAATATAATAACTATAGAAAAAAAAACTAAATATTAAATAAAATAAATATGTGTAGAGATAAAAAATTTAAAAATATAATATTTTTATCATAACTCAATGATCTAAATCAGAGTTTGGATCAGTTGGGAAAAAAATTAGAATTTGAACCAAAACAATCCAACTAAATATTATAAATTTGGATTTGATTTTATCATCAACTTTAACCAATCCAACCCATAAACTCTGCTAACGCATTCTATTTATATTATAATAATTTCCTGATAAGCATAATAAAACTACAAAACGAACAGTTACCAATAATTCATAAATATCAAAGTTCACTATATCTATCCATATAAAACTAAGTAGTATTTGTCCTCATTCTAAATATATTTGTTCATGTAAGCATAATTTAAGTTATTCTAAATGATACAAAATATACAAACTTTATCAATACAAAAAAAAAAATATCAAATTCTATTAATAACTTAGGGTATACATTGTAAAAGGTCCTCCAATTTGATAATCATTACGAGTGTCGCTTGCAACATTATTTTCAGCAGTAACGTCACTAAGAAGAAGATAATTTATATCCAAATCAATCACATTCAAATTAATGTTCACATATTTAGCAAATAAATCCATAATTTAATTTTGTCAAATAGAAAGACTATTTATGTGTAATTGTTTGTTGTTGTTCAACAGTGATCTTCCTCAAATCTGAGTTCTTTGTAGAACCTTGATGATATTTTGCTAGCAAGTAGAAAAAGCAGAAATAGCGACCTTTGGCAATGGATTCAGTTGAAATTAAAAATGTTGACTGGATGTTACCTTCATTTATTAAGCATTTCATCACCCACTATGTCTTTCCAAACTTGACGCAATTCACTGTTCTTCACCCTTGCTTTATAAGTTCAAGAAATACGATTAAAAGCTCGATAAAAAAGAGAACAAAAATTAATTAATGACCTCAAATTGTGACAAGGCTCATTATTTCCTCAGCTACAATGTAGGTAAATATGGCTTAATTATAGTAATCTGTAGCATTTTTTATATAATTAATTTACGAAGCTCTTTATACTAATTAATAAAAAAAAGCATTGCATGTTATTAGATAAATAAAAAACCATGTTCGTTATATTCCTTAATTTTCAAAGCCTTTTATATTTAATAGAAAACATTTGAATGATAAAATATTTGGTTATTTTACTGAATTTTGATATACTAATTTTTTATACTATTCAGATACAAATGTGGATTTGTGATAATTGCTATTAGAGTTGTGGCCTAAGTTGTGTTTTAAACAAATTCCTCTAATTAATTGCATAAATTAAAATCCAGTCATATGTAAGGCAATCAATGACAAGTTCAAGATCAACTCCACAGCAAACAAGTACAATAGTAAAAAGTTATAATAATAAAATTGGCTTACCAAGCTGACAAGACAATAGTAAAAAGTTTCAGTCATGTGCTATGTATAAAAAGAGAAATAGGAAAACAGAGATTAAAAAAGGTCATATCCTTGACAACAAATACACGTGGCAGAAATTGATTGCTTATAAAGCTGAACAAATTAACACAACAAAAATTAGGAATAGCACAACACATGATGCATTGGCCAAGAATTGCAGAGGTACCTTCAAACGCGAGTGCCCACAACAACAACATATATTCCAACGGGACAAACCCTATTAACACAACATGAACAGGGAAAAACACATAAACACTGATTTTACTCTTCATTCTGCCACCGTCGTTGTTGGCATTGGCATCAGTTCATCCATAGACCTCGCCGAAGAAGGAAGGAGGGAATGCTTTTGGTTTCAGAGATGTTCAAGTTTAGAGGGAAGGCTACACTGTTGTTTTAAATTAATTAAATGCTATTTTTATTTTTTAATTCCTAATATTTAAAAATTAATTTTCTTTTATATAAATATTTGTACTTTTATTTTTTTTATTCCTTTAAATAATTTTCTTTTGTATAAAAAGTTTAATTGGAATGTTTTATTAATATTATAATATAATAAACATATTATAACATTTGTCTCGTTTTCTTTTAAATAATATAAGATTTTTAAATAATTGTGTATGAATAATAAGTTGTCTTAGTTTAATTGATAAATAATAATATTCTAACATGATATTATATTCATATTAATATTATTTATTTTAAATATATATTACTAAATATATCTTAATTTAAGTTTTACATTTTTTTTACAATCTAACTATATATAATATTAATTATATTAATAAATCTGGTTAAACCAATCTTATTTCATACATTATCAGATCTTACATTTGAATTCAAATAAAGGATCCTATGAAAGTTTTGTATATATGACACGTGTGCATCTATGGATTTGTTGAAGAGGCAATGCTTCGCTTTGTACTCTCAAATCAATTGCTGCAGCTTGCAAAATTTTGATTTCTTAGTGTAAAGATATTTTATTCCTCTTTTTTTCCTTCCTTGGGACATCATTCTATGCATGTTCAATCTGGAATGTTATGTTTTTTTGTTTTTTTTATTTTTATGGATGCAGTTTAGTCCTATAGGGCATTATTTTGCCAACTCTTCATATGACAGGACTGCTAGGATTTGGTCTATGGACAGGATACAGCCCTTAAAAATAATGGCAGGGCACTTGTCTGATGTTGATGTAAGCCAATATTCTTTGTTGCTTCTAATTTTGTGCATATTTTGTTCTTTTTTGGGATCTACATTTGCCACTAGCTCATTTAATTTTATAATTACATAACGATTGCTTCAGATTCATATACCTGTGATTTAATTTCGTGTACGTGTTTTAGTTTATGATTAAGCAGGGTTATGTGAAGTCTGTTTTGAAAGGGAAAAATAGATCTTTTCATTTGTCTCTTATGAAATTATATAATAGTAATTGAGTTCTTAAATTGGGTTAGATATTCAAATAAAAAAATCACTGGAACCTATATTTTGTCACCTATACTAAAATAAATTGTGAAGTGAGTTTGTCAATCGAAGTTGATGTTTCAAAGTCTTAGAAACTCATCATTATGTATTAAGCAACATTCCTTACCTGTTTTTTTTATCCTTTTTAGTGTGTGCATGGCATGCCAACTACAACTACATTGCTACTAGTTCTAGTGACAAAACAGTTCGACTCTGGGATATGCAGAGTGGTGAGTGTGTCCTGGTTTTCGTTGGTCACAACGGTATGATTTTAACTTTTACAACCATAAACCTGTTAACAGGGGTATGATTAAAAATCTTGCTTAGATGTCACTTGCTGGCTGCATCAATTATAATTTATTGGACAATAATATATTTTAACTTTTACTTTTATAGGTTTATCTGGAGTTTAGTTATGAAGTTGACACAATCAGAAAACTTTGTGTTGGCCTTGCTTTGCGGCTTGTAAGAATCATTAACATTTTTCTTTATAATTTTTTTTATTAGGGAATTCGTTCAGTGTTATGTGATGTAATCAATATTACTTTAACAATGACTCTTTTTGCAACTCCCCCTTTAAAGAGTGAAAGGCAAATGGTTGTCAATATGAGAAGGTACATGGAAGTTCTCATGCAATCATTTCCTTTAACACTTTGCATCGATAACGTACCTTATCCATTTGTTATAACTTTAAACAACCATATTCAGCCTAATACTGATACAGACTCATCTAGTTTCAGGAATTATAGATACTTCAAACTTTAAAATTCTTTTAAAATTATTGATGTCAATTTTTTTTTTCCGAAAAGTCTAAATGCTTATATATTTGATCTTCTATGATTTATAGATGTCCATGAAAATTAGTCTTAAGAATATTTCTATTATTACAATTTTTTTTTAATGTTATCATTTTACAAATTAATTCTAATAGAAAGTAGAAATACAGGTTTTTTATTACCTCAAAAAATTGCTAGTAGTATATACTCAATGTGGTAGTAAAAAATTTCTATTTATAGCTTTTAATTGTTAAAAATGTTAATTTTTATTAAAAAATTGTATTTTCTGGCGGCTTTTAGCTGCCAGTAAATGTCAACTTTAACTAATTAAGAAATGCAGTTTTTGACAGTTTATAACGAAAATATCAGCGTCCAGTTGAAAACCGCCACAATCTATTTCTGATAAGCATGTCAAGAATGTCATTTATGGTGGTTTTTAGCTCCCACAAACTCTATATTTAGCTGACACTTTTTTGTCGTCAGTTGTTGTTATTCCTTCTTTACAGATAAATTGCCCAATTTATAATATGTTTGATTAAACTATTGTTATGATCAGCGATTCACATGTTCCTTCACGTACTGAATTGTTGCACCCAACAAGTAAAAATCTCTAAAAATGTTCGGCCATATTAATCCATCAAATGCTTTTTTAGGATAAAATATCATACTTATTTTAAGGGAGACTATAAATTAAGGTGAAGTTTATTCATATGTTGATGAATGTTAAAGACAAATAATGGGACATTATAAGAATCATACACGTAATAGGTAACGTTCAAATTGTCTGGTCATTGTTTTATACAATAAATTTAGTGTCTTATATCTTTCTAATTCAAATATTAGTGATGCAAAAAATATTCCGTCCTCTACTTTATAATTTTTATAAAAAAAAATATATATATATAGTAAATTATTTATAATTTTATTAAAGTTTTTGAATTTTTATTTTAAAACCAACTTATATTTTTAAATTTTGAAAATTAACAAATACGTATAAACATTAATGAATGAAATAAAAGCATCGAGGGTAGTTTTAAGGGAAATGACTTCTTGTGTATTTATTAAAAAGAAAAAAGTAAGATGTGTTAGCAAGTCAGTTCCTACAAAACCAACTTCCTAATTTAACTTAACAAAAAATATTGAAAATTATGCTCTTTGAAAATCAACTTCCCAAAGCCTTTAAAATCAAGTGTGTTTTGAGAAATAAGTTTTTTACCTATCTATCATATTTTTAAAAAACCCATCTCATGGTTGAAGCCATTTCATTGCCGCAATAAAAGCGAGGTTCTTAACTGGGGGCTTTTTATGTACAAGGCCTGGCCCAGTATTCCCAACCAATTTAAATTTTAGGCCACATAACAGAGGCCTTATCCAAAATATCCCTGTTAGTCATAACTCATAAGTTAGTACTTAAATTTAATAGCCGCACCAAGTTAACCCCACATAATGAACATTTGGAACTCCGGACAATCACAAAATAAGAAAGATTCAACTACACATTTCTAAGGTTACTTGTTCAATCTGATACCGCTGCTAATAGCATACTTGTTCAAATATACACCGAGACATCTTTTGAAAACACAACGGTGTGAGCTAAAGTGAACAATACATCAAATGTGATGAGCATAACAATGCGATGACTTCATAACAATATTGCTTATGAATTGTATTTGCATTATAAATTTCATAAAAACATTTTTAAATATCTCTATATCCTAACCTCTTAGCATACACCAGAAAGAGAAAGACCAAAAAAAACCACTCTAATATGTGTCACCTTTCTACATTCTAATCCAAATGTTGAGGACGAACGCATTGACGACTGCAAGCTAGCACAACAGCATTATTTATACCACTCTGATAGTCCAATTAAAGTAAAACAGACTCGTGAACTGAAGTACTCCACTGGTATAATTCATAATACCTTCTATGGATGATATTATTCATTCTCAATTCTCACTTCTTTTTTTTTTTATCTAAATTAGTTGTTCTTATTCGTAACTGGTTGGATGTATATATTTGATGATCTACGGATTTGAGACCAACTTGTCTAAATAAATAGTTACAATTCTTCATCCATTATGTTTTTATTCCAATTGTAATAATGAATGGGTAAATTTCAGACGGTGAGGTTAGGAACAATTCTCCTTAGCAATTCAAACAATTGTTTGCTTTGAAACTTGAATTTCTTCTTAATGACTGTTAAATTTCATTTTTATCCATACTATAGTGTAACTGTATAAAAGCAAATTCTCCATTATTCCCTCCTAACTTTTATTTTTTAAACTTATTCATCTAAAGGTTAAAAAATATAAAAGAACTGGATTCCATCTTATTACTCATTTACTATTTTGAAGATATAAAAATATTACAGTAAATAACATTCTTCTCCAAAAAACAATACTTATATTTTTCTTTTTCTCTTATTTTAAAATATATATTTTTCTCTTAAGAGATAGTTGTGTTACATTTGAATTCATTTTTAAGAGTGGACCTTTTAAAAAAAATTTCCTTTTATAGTAATTATTGACATACTTAACAAGTTTTTAATATATATAGTGAACATGATACGTGTGACCTTAGACAAAAATTTTAAGCCAATAATAACAATTTTTCAAAAAAATTGTACTTTCTAAAACATTAAAATTAATAATAAGGTATTTAAAGTTAGTTCATGGTGACACTAAAACATGAAAAAGGAGATTAATTGTGAGACATATTCATAATTATTTCACTTTTCTAATAAATTTTATCATGGATCACTTTTATAAATGGTCAATGTGCATCATTTTTATACATCATGATTAATCTTAATCACACAATTATATCTTATACCTTCTGCACAAAATTATATCTCGTTACTTTTTTCTCATAATTTTTCCGTCTAACCACCGTTTGTCATTATAATAGGTGATTTTTTTTATTATGGTGGTACAATTTTTTTTCCTTTTATTGTCACCTCCACTTTCGTCCTCTTCAGCGATCTCGTTGGCATCAACAACCCATCCTAAAGTTCACGTCTTTACCCTACATATGCTTTATACTTACCTATGTTGCTTTCACGCAAACCTTGGTGGTTTCATTCCGAGATGCAATTCTTGTTCTAAGCACAAACCAAATCATAGATTTTCATGCAACAAGTTTATAGGTGAAGTCACCATGCCTTGTTACTAAGTAACCTTCCACCACCACCACTTCAATGTGAACCTTATGCGCAATAACTTCTAATACTTCATTTGTCACCTTAAGATGTGGATGTTAATTTAGAAGTGAAACCATATCTATAAGCTCAAATTGTTGGTGTCATTTTTACTCATGTTTGTTAGCCATGTCTAACATGTGGAGCACTAATGGAACCAATACGATTTTAGCGATGATAATATCAAACGACTTTCAAAATGAATGTTAAGTGTTTCGTTCTTTAATCAAATTAGTGTGGATAGGGCTTTGAATTTGGGTTTATAAGTTTAATGGCTTTTTTGTTATCTGTCAAGGTGAGGGTGGTGAGCAATTTTTTTTACTGGGGTACATGGGTAAGGGGTAACACAAATGGGAGGTGGGAAATAATCCAATATAGTGGTTGTAAAATATAATTATGAAATCTAGATAAATCTGATAATGAATAAAAGTAAACCATAATAAACCAATTATAAATATGGTTTATTGTAGCATTCATCCATTATTTTTATGAATATAATGACACTAGAAAAAGCTTGAGCTTGTACATTAGGAAAAAACAGTAGATAATATGCTTCATAAGGTAAATCATTTATCTAATACATACATTGTTAAGACTAAACACTAAATAACTTAATTACCAACTAAGACACTATCATGTCTTTGGAAATTGTATGGTAGGTGATAATTGTCACCTATATGTGCAATTTGTAATATTTAGGTGCAATTATTTGATTTTATTATGCTTTTGGATCCTACTTGCATTCATTTTAAGTAATTTTGAATAAATTGATTAATTTGTATTGAAGTTTAATTTTATTTCCTTTCTACACTTAATCTTTATTATTTGTCTATTTTGAAGAATTTTTGTTGAAGGACATAATTGAAAGAACCTTTATAGATAGAAATATTAAAAAAAAAAAGATTTTTAACCCTCGCTTAAGCAATGCCCTTTTGTTTATAATTTATGCTTACATATATATGAAGTTGGGAATTTGGTAAGATTTGAAAATTGTCCATTTTTTATTCTTTTAAAAGTCATAAATTACATGTGAACATTAATGTGATTTAATCAATTTAAAGGAAGAAAAAAGTAATATGCTCAATTTATATATATATATATATATATGAAAAACTTTGTTATTCCTTTTTAAGTCATACATTTGTGAGTTTGATCTTATTGGCTCCGTATTGGAGTACATGGACATACAAGAGTGATATTTTTATCACATGACATGTCAAATGACACAATGCATCCTTTTACATATTTTTACATTCCAACAGTTTGATGGCTTTTTGTCTTATCGGTTGTTAGGAAAAATCAGCGATGCTACAAGACATGTCTTTTTTATTGTTAGACAAGAATAGGGGAGAAATAATACTCCATTTGATAGAAAAGATAAAAATATAGTGGGTGAAAATAAAAATAAAAAATAAAAATAGAAGACAAATAAAGTAATAATTAAATTGTTTGGTTAAAGAGAAATAAGAAAGAAGATAAGGAGAGATAGAAAAATGTTTAAAAACATGTGAGAAACAGTATAATGAGATTCACCCATTTCAAAATTAATTATCCTCCAAATGTCATCTACCAAAAACTTTCAACTTATTTTTATTTTCTCGGAGTTATTTTCATTTCTTATACCAAATAAGGTATTAGAGAAAAATTGTAAAAAAAAAAAAAAGGTGTTAAGGGATGAAATTAGAAAAATAAAAAATAAAAAATAAAAATGCATGAAAAATATAGTAAAAATATGAATATTTAATTTAAGATAAATAAAAATAAAATATAGACAAAAAAAAAAAAAAACAAAACAACACTAATCAATTTGTCATGTTTATAATAAATTGTTATGAACAATAATAGACTTTTGTCAAAATGATATATTATCAAACTTGAAAATAGATTGTATGTCGAAAACCATTGGTAATAAATTATAAAAAAAATTCGGTTATTTTATGTAAAAAAATATTACTATTAAATATCTTGTTTATTTATTAAAAAAATAAATCAAGATAGGACTCACATTTCTTTCTATTTTTATTTTCACAATATCAAATAAAGTAATTTTTTTTCCTCTTTCCCTTGTTTCTATTATACTAAACATAATTATATTAGAAGTGAAAAAGTATAATATGAGTGTTTAAACCCAATTCAATCCAAAAATAAAATTGCAAACTATTTAAAAATTAATGAAAATGAATAAAAGTTTTTTTTTTATCTTTTTGGATTATATTTTTCAGGACAATTAGTTGATTCAGTTTGAATTTTTATTAATAGTTTTAAGATTGAACTAATCCAAATTAAATTCATAATTTTAATGAACACGTGTGCTCTACATGTGTACTCTCATTACTTTTATGTGCTTTAGTGGTTATACAAATTTTATATTAATTTAGGGACACCGATTATACACTACATAATATTCATAGTCTAATGATAATGCAATATCCATAGTTTAGAACTTATGGCATACCTATAATTTAGTGGTTATGTCAAAGTACAATTGATTATATAATAATTGTTTTCAAAGTCAAAAGCCATAATTACATAATATCAATTTAACCTTATTTTTATATAATTATGTACAATGCCCCTAAATATGAAAACAAGTTCAGATTGAATGTAGCAATAAAAAAAATAGATTCTAATGTATTTTTAGACATAACACAATAGTGTAATGTGTTAGTAAGAGTTTGGTTATTTAATCTAATTCAAATTATATCATATAATATTTTTTATAGAAAATAATTTATTATTTTATTTTTTGAATTGAATGACTATTTACTTTAAAGTTAATCCAAATTGATGTGTGTCACACGTATTTCTTACCTCAAACAAGAAAAGAATTGTTATTTTTTAGTGATTTTGTGACATGGATAAATACAAAACTTTACACAAATTATTAAGGAAACTCAATTTGGTTGATTGAGTAAATTGTGTGAATTATTGTGAATTTTTTAACATCTATCATCATATAATTTTTTTTTTTCACAAATTATCTTATCTTTTTTCATATAGGAAATAAGAACGGTTAGAAATAGAGAGAAAAAAAATTATTTAAATTACTAGTATTCTTTATGTTTTATATTTATATAATCTGTGAAACGTTTTTTTCTCTTTGCCGCAAAATTGATCATAAAATAAAATGTAAAACATAACTTGACCTCATGATTAATTGTTGGTTGAAATACAATAAGAGCTTGGATGATGGAAGAGAACACAAGGTGCTTGTTACATTTGAATGCTTTAATAGAGTAGGGAAAAATTAAAGAGGGGATAAGATAAATTTTACGAGTGTAATGTAAAATTATAATTATATTAGAGTCTTTTTCTTAGCCGAACTCTTTATAAGGTTATGTAATGTTATGATTACAGTAGGAGAATTTTGATTGATATATATATTATAGAAAGAGAAAATAATGTTAAATTGTAAATTATTATATAATTTATTAATTTTTATAAAATTATTTTAAAAGTTATATTAATGATAATTCATGTTTAAATGATAATATAAAATTATTTTATATTATTAGTACATTATTATTAATTAATATATATTATATATGATACCTTTTGTATATATATCATGAAAAAAATAAATTTAAATATTAATTTTAAGTTATATGAATGAAACAAAGAAGAGGTTCATAGAGAAAAAAATTATAAATGTAATAAATAATATAATAGGATATAAAAATATGTGAAAAAAAGAAGAACTAAAGTGAGATAAAAGAGCAAGTTAGCGTATAATAATAATAACTTGTATGTTATGTACGATATCTTTCGTAAAGAAAATCAAGATAGAATATTGTATTTTTTTTAATATACTGTATTATTTTTTACATATTTTTACGATGCTTTTTTCTATTAAAGGATATTCTCATTATTATATAATTTCATTTATCTATGTACCTTGTTTTTTTGGAGTCGTCAAACAAAGGTACTATATCTCATTATACAATATATAATCTTAGAGTATTTTCTGAAATTAAACATTTAAGTTGTTTTTTTTATAATTCAGTTGTTTATAAAAAAAATTTAATATGTACGTAGGAAATGATAAATTAAAAGTGAAAACAAATTTTTTTATTAAGTTGAAGTTGTTTTATAGTAGTTACTCTGGTCAATAATTAAATTATTTTAGTACGACGTATTTCAATTTAAAATTTAGATTTTCAAAATTACTCGTTGAAAGAAATAAACATTTAAATAATATTAGATTTTTTTTCATAGTTTATCTTAAAAAAGTTGATTTGATTCTATATCGAAAGGAAATTAATTGATTATTTGAAAATAAATTAATGTAAATTACATTTTGAATTGATCGAATAATAAAAAGAAAAAGTATGGAAAGATAGTTAAAAAAGTAGAAAAGAATTAGTGAGATGACGCGGCGGCATGCATTGCGAAGGCACGGAAGTTAAATGCACACGGCAAACACGTTACCACATTTAGTCATACAGTAATATTTCTCTCTTTTCTTATTCTTCTATTGAAAGGCTTAAATGCACTTCACGTGCTTCATCCACTCCACATACTTTTCACGGGTGGGCCCCACCCCACGTCTCTTATCGCCTGGAGAATGGGCCAGATCAAGACACGTGGGAAACTCAGACCACAAATAGGGCACGTGGAACGCGTGTCATGTTCTGAAACGTGTTCCTTTTCTGGGAGAGTAATCATGGCAGCCGCACAAATTGCGTGATCACTCGTCCATTCTTTTCACGCGCCACCAACGCGTGGGCTCGGTGGGAGAACCTTCTTTTATTTCAAGAGACACGTTCTCATGGCCCATGGCCCATGGCCCGTGCCCCGTGGCCCGTGGGGATGCAATTTATCCACTACCTGCCAATATCACATGTCAAATTTGTTAATAACTAGCCACTCAGTGCGCCAACCATGCTTGTTAAAAAATGCTCTTTTTTTTTTTTCTTTTTTTAATTTCTTAATTCATGCAAATTATTAACCAGTCTTAATCAGTATTGAAGAGAGAAATGCAAACACCCTTTTTTTTCACACACTCTTCTCAACTTATTCTTTTTTTAAAAATATATATAAAAAATTCGTCAATCTCATTTAATAACATTCTCATAATTTTATAATTTTCAACAAAAACTAATTAATAATAAAATATATGTTAAAAAAACTGTATTTTATAACTTTCTCATAGTACGTGTTTGTTTCAGTATTGGAAAATTCACGTCAAATATAAAAATAACTACTAGCTTGTGTTTAGTTGATCGCGTCAAATTTATAAAATGACATAAAAGCAATTAATGATAGCTTCATTAATAATGCATGTCTATGGCTATCAAACGTCAATCCAAACATGAAATTAATTACTTTAAAGATTCTCGTTCCGAACAAATCAAATATGTTACTAAACATAGGATTAGTTGTATTTTAAGAGAAAACATTAAGGAGTGTTATTAGAGTATTTGATTGATTCATCAAAGTATTTTTTATAAGAAAACTATTAATATATTTATATTATAATATTTAATATAACTTCATCATATTTTAAATTAATTAATTTTTATTTATTTATTTAACTATAGTCTTAACAATTTTCTAAAAACACAACTATTTTCCGATTAATACTAGTTAATATGATCCATTTTAAATTATTCATTAACCTTATAAAGATTTCAGTAATAGTTTTTAAATATCGTCATTGTTTGTTTTTTTTTTTTACTAAAAAATGTGGTCATTATCTGTTTTTCTAAAATAGTACCATTTTTAAGTTTGCTAAATGTCTAAATATATTAGTTAAAAGACCTTTTATCAAACTAATTAATTAATTCAAACACAAAATTATTAGTGTTACTTTGAAAATCACTTTAACGTTATAGATATATATAATAATATAGGTAAATTAGTTTAGATCAATGTTTCTAAAACCGTAACTATTATTAAATTGATTAAGATATTGATTTAAGATTTAATAATGAAACTGTAATTGAATCAAAATTAATAAAATAATAGTAATAATTAAATAATTTATAACATAATATTAAAAAAACTTTTACAAAATACATAAATCTATACAAATTTACCAACGTTATAGCTAGCGGGGGCAATTGTTTCTACAAGAATTTAATGCATTGAATGAATATGTATGTAACTTGTAAGTATGCAGTGAGTACTTAAAATTGATTGTTACTTAAATAAGTGAAAACAAAAAATGCTTAATGGATTAGATGGTAAACATATTTTATAGATACGCTGTGATACACGTATTATGATACATTATAGATACTTTTCGTCTAAAAGTCTGAAACAGATGATAGATAATTAAATATCTTAAACGTATTAGTTAAAGCTTAATACCTAATCAAATATATTATAAGAAAAAATATTAAAAATGAAAAAAATTTCAATATTTTTTATATATCTTGAATGTAATTTTTTTGGCTGTTAATTGAAAAACTTCGTTTGGTGCACATAAAATAAAAAATAAAAAAAATTCCCCCCATTCTTTCACCTCCATTTTAAATACACAACCAGTAAATTATTTGTTTAAACTTTGACAAGCAATTGACACGGTAGTGATTGTTGTTGTTTTAAAATACGTATTTTATATAAATAACAAATTGTAAGTCAAATTAAAAAAATTGAATACTTTAAAAATAACAAAAAATAAAAAAATAAAAACCAACAACTTGGGTTTTGGATAAGTTTTAGCTTTGGTTAGCCTTTTGTTATACTCAAAATAGGACCGGCATGAGCCATAGTGCTTCGTCTTGTGAGTTGTCTCTAATATATTGGCTGTAAATGTTAAAGAAATCAAAACGCGTTTAATTTCCTAGGAATCATCTTTTGTTTAACTTTGGACATCATGAATCGATAAAATAATGCTTTTAAGAGTTTGATTGTGTGTTCTTTTTGTTAACCGAGGCTGATTAATTAAGGTTTACTTTAGTCAAAACCACTTTTACTTTCTTGATGATCACACTTGTCTTCACACCGTACAATAGTGACAGACCATTAGGAAAAGTGGGGGACGGGTGAGAGAGATAACACTCATTCCTCTTACTAATAAAACCCTATGTTTATGTTTGGCTTGAAAATAAAAAGAAAATAAACAAAATTTTGAGAAATTTTTTTTACAAAAACAGTATAAGTTATTTTATTGTTATAAAACTTCACAAAATTATAAAAAATATTGATTATATTTTTCCAAAAAAAGGTTATTTCCAGTTTAAAAAATAATTTTAATATGATATGATATTATATGATTTACAAATAATTATGTGTTTCAAATATATAATCAGAGGTTTAACTTTAGCGTATATGTATATGAAATATCTGGTGAGAGGTTAAGATTTTAAATAAATTTTAATATTTTAAAAATTAATCTTCAATTTTTAATTAAAAAATACTTTGAATTTACAAAAGAAAAATAAGTCTACAAAACAATACAACTTTTAATTATTTTTATAAAAACATTTTGATAACTTAATCTTAAATTTTTTATAAGATTTTGTCTAAATAATGTTTGATAAACTATTTTCTTCAATAGTTTGTAATGTTTTTTAAAATATTAGTTTGTAATTTTTATATTTATTTTTATTTTATTCTTATAGTATTTTTTTATTTTTATTTTTTTTATTTAAGTAAAAAAAATTATATTTCTTTTGTTTATCTTTTCTCACTCCTAAGATTAGATTTTATTATTTTTACCTTTATTTTATATAAGAAATGACTTTTTTTATTATTATTATATAAGCTATTAGTTATTTTTAGGTCATCATGATATTAGTGTAAAATATTTGTTAATTTTATTAATGATTAATCTTTATTGTAGAACTTGATTTATTATTTTTAATAAAAATTTCTCCTTATGAGAATTTTTTTTTATTTACAATACTTAAATATGAGACTTTGTTCAAGAAATTTAAGTTTAATTTCACCTACATTGATGATATATTGGTATTGCATAAGATATTGATAATAATAAACAACAAGTTTATTATTATTTAGAAATTTTTATTTTATATTGTTCAATTAAGTCATTATGTTATTTTCAATATTTATTATATTATTTTAATATTATATTTTAAGTTATTGATATTAATAAATGATTAATTTATTTTATTTATTATATTACACTATTTTATTTAATCATTATATCGTTTATATTATTTGTTTTTTAATATTATAACACAGTAAATTATATCTATTACATTAAAAAAATGAGTAGAAGTTTGTCTACTCCGAAATATGTTATTTTTATTATATTTTTAATTTAATTAAAAATATTTTAGGATATAACACCATATTAATAGTAGAGTATACAATATGAAAAATAAAATAATATTTGAAAGTAAAAAATAAAATTAAAATAATTGATTTATAAGTTACAAAAGTTTTAAATTAACTAAATATTAAAATTATAAATGTTCCACATATTGTTATGGATAAAATTAAATTAAAAGTTATACAAAAATATCATATGAATATATCTGTTTCTGTTATTTTATATTTATGTTATTTTAACATATAAATTTCTTAAATACTTGTATTTAATAAGTTAAACAGTTTTCAGCTTTTAAATAACAGGTATTAACTTTTTTCTACCAACTAATTTTTAAACTATTTTTTTAAAAGGCTGAAATATCTTGTAGGTCTATTATTATGTTTTTTCATTTTTTTTAGGTTTTAAAATTTAATTTTACCTTTTATAGTTTTAAAGAGATTCATTTTTTTTATCATTTTCGTCAGGAGATGAACTAAAATATATATTTTTTTAAATATAAATGATGAAATTAAGAATTTTAAAACATTAACGATTGAAATAAAAATTTTAAAACATAAGAAATTAAAATGAGAAAATGTAAAAATTTAAAGTATCAAAATGATATTTTATTTTTTATGATTTTGTTATTTAAAAATGTAATTAAAAATATCAATAATATAAAAAAATATTGTCATATTTTGTATTAATTATTTTAAAAATATATTTTTTATCATTATATATTAATATAAAGTATTTATCAATTTTATTGATTATTATTTTTTATAAAAAAAAAAAACAACTAACAATCATTAATGGATTTCACATTCCAACCACATTTTTTTATTCATAAGTCTCCAACCCAATATCTTATGTTTAGAAATCTCAGTTTAATGTTTGTTTTTTAACAAATATTTAATTAATTAGTTAATAAATTAATTTTATCAATTTAATCATACAAACCTTAATTTATAGAAATTTTTATCCTTACATAAGTTTAATTACAAACATACTAAATGTAAGTTTGACGTTTTTTTTTTAAATTAATTATTTTATAGAATAATAAAAATTATTAAAAATATTATCTAATACAAAATAAATTAATTCATGCAAAAAAAATAATTGACATTATAATATTATAAAAGATGACAATATTTTTTATACTGTTGTTATTTTTATTATATTTTAAAACAGCATAATCATAAAACAATGAAATATTGTTTTGATCTTTTAAGTTTTCATATTTTTTTTATTTTAATCCATCATTTTTTGAAATTCTCATTTTGATATTTTACGTTTAATTTTTTCATTTTCATTTAGTCCTTTATGTTTTTAAACAAACCATTTTTTATTATTTTTTTGATGAAATGATGAAAATAACTAAAATGAATTTATTTAAAACATAAAAGATGAAATTAAAAACTTTAAAACATAAATGATCAAAATAAAAAATAAAAAATATAATAGAGAAAAATATATTTTAATCTTTTCAAAACTTATAATTACTCTTTATATCAATATTTTTTTTTATATCTTCATGTGAAATATACACTCATTAATTAAGTGAAAAAATAAAAAAGTGAAATCTCTCCTAATTTTACCAAAACATTTGACAAATTATTGATATTTTTTGTTGTTGTTAATTGGTGATAACAACAAAAACAAAACACAAAAAAGAAGTCAATTCTGTATCATGTATCGATATTTTAAATTGACATTAAAAATGAATTTTAATAAATAATCAATAAAATTAAAATTTTAATGTAAGAGAAGTTATACGACTTCATGACAAAAAATTATGAAAAAATATAATTAAAGGGTGATGACTCTAAATAATAATATACGATTTATTCCTTTTTTTTAAGTTATCTTTCATTATTACTTGAATTTAATTAATTAGAATATAAATAAAATTTAAAAATTGTAATTAAAGGGTGATGACTCAAAATAATAATATGAGTATCTCTAAAACTGTTCATTCATTTTTAGTTTTTTATTTTAAAATAAATATTTTTTGTCTCTCTAAATTTGAAATGCATAATTTCTTGTTTTCAAAATGTTTTAGATAATGTTTTTGTAAATAGACATGAAATTATCTATATAGCATTTAAGATGGAAAAATGAACATTTCAAAATTAGAGGGACTAAATATAGACAATTTTTTAAAGAGAAACTAAAAAAAAAAACTTTTCAAAAAATTCAAGGGCCAAAACATATTTCACCTAAAAATAACTTGAAAGGCTTAGGATTATGGATTCATTTATTACTTTAACTACAAAGATTATTAGGAGCAACAAAGAGAATATGAGAAATAACAAGCAAGCCCCAAGAGTTTAGAAGATGTGTTGTTTTTTAGTGTATTTTTGCCAAAAAATAGTAAGTGCAAAATGACATGTCATTTATGCATGTCTAAGAAAACAAAACTTTATATAGATACATGGATATTTTGTAATGTTTTTAGTAGTTAGGCGGGTTAGGTATAAACATCCCTATTCTCCACTCTCATTTCTAAAAACCAAAGAAAACCTAAGCTTGACCTTGATCAAAGCAATTTTTTTTTTGTTAAAGTTAATGTAGGGTTGAATGGTTACCCACAAGTACCAATTCTTTTGTCATACTTATACTTCACAATTTTTATAAGACATGTTCATCGAGATATACTCATAGTAAAAGTATATTTTCATCTTCATATTCAACCCACACCAATTTACATATAATCAAATACACTGTTTTCCTCTCAAGTTAAGTTTGCATGTTGCTTATGATCTTATCTTTAAAGGATATGCTTTTCAAGAGAACGTGTTAGAACCTTTCCTTTACACGGTGGTTTATTTGTGGTGATTGCATTTTAGTTGTCTTTATAGAGTAAACATAACCCCATGTCATTTGTTTAGGAGTGAAAATATTTTATATTTATGATTATTTAAAAAAAAAAGGACTTGATTGCAATTTTGGGTTCTTAGTATTGTAATTTTGTCATTTCAAGTACTCATATTTCAATTGAGCCAATTAATTCCCTCAAGTATTGTAAGTGTGCAATTTTAGTTTTTCAAATTTCAATCAAATCAATTGAGTCGTTCATTATAATTGTGTGATTTTAGTTATCTGTACACACACATATATTAATAAGATTGATATTGATTTATTAATTGGAATGATTAAAATCACATAATTATATTACCTAGGACATAGAAGATGCAATTGAAATCCAATGAACTAAGATCACACATTTATGATATATCGAGACCTAGTTGATATAGTCAAAACATAAAAAACTAAAATTACACGATCACAATATTTAAGAGATTAAAAAAAATTAAACTTAAAAAAATAAAATAAATCAAACATATGAAAAGAAAAAAAATTACAATATCTTGTTAAAAATAGTTACTTTTCTGTCTTAACATTTTATTTGGATAAAAAAAAAGCATGAAAAGTAAAAAAAATTGTGTCATTCAGATGAATAAAAATGAAAAAAAGTAGTAAAATATTTCTCTAATTATTTAGATGCTTAAAATAAAAAATATAAATTTTATACCTTTTAAAAATAAATTATAATAAAAATTAAA
>JAMLFT010002883.1:0-23728 GCA_026544285.1 Pachyrhizus erosus | reverse complement strand
TATATATATTTAATTTCTTTTAATCTATATATTTAATTTTTTTTAATCCTTAAAATCTACACTCAAATAGGACTAAAAATAATTAAAAAATAACATCTATAAGAAATGAAACTTTTAAGCATAGAAATAAAAAAAAAAAAATTGTGTAAAAAGCTCAAATAAATAGGACAACTTTTCCGTAGGACACATTTCTCTATGGGGTGTTATCCAATTTTTTAAAAAACAATTGGAATATCAAGATCAGTGGAACTCACCTAAACAATTTTTGAGTTAGGGACAATATTGCCTAAGGAGATTCTATTTTTTGGAGCCTAGTTGGATTTGTGGTTATGCCTAGGAATTGTGCTTGACTCCATCCCTTTATGGTCTTATTCTTCCTAAAGTAAAACTTTCAATTGTCATAAGGTGCAACAGAGTCGACATTCTGCTGAAGTCATGCTTCCATAGTTGTTGATTTTGATGGTGCAACTTCTGTTGGTTCTAATAGTACAATGTTTGTTGTTTCTACTAGTGCAATTTTGTTGGTTCTGCTAGTGTAGCTTTTGCTGATTGTTTATGTTGGTTCAGTATCAAGAGCAGCTTTGACTGCCTTAAATCCCAAAGGTTTGAATTTTATCATTTCATTTGGAATTACTTTATTCTCCTCCTGAATACCCAGTTTGGAGTAACAAGATTGATTCTTATAGAAAGTCACATTTATAGTGTAGTAAAGATTTTTGGTTAAGAAAAAGCAACACTAGTATCCCTTTTGGAGAGGTAAGTAAGCAAGAACATATTTGATGGATTTTAGATCAAGTTTGTTGCGACGAGGGTTTAGGTTGTGAAAAAAGATTATACATCCAAATATTTTCAAATGGAATCAAGGTAAAAACTTTACTAGTTGGAAAAAAAAGTTTGGAGTCTGGAGTGTTAAGTTAAAAACATGAGAAGGCATTTTATTTTAGAGGTAGGTGCTTTCTTTTTCTTTCTACAATTATGTTTCGCAGAAGGGAATCTACACGAGCTTTGATGATGTGTGTACAATACGAAGAAATTAAATTAAAATTACTATTTGTGATGTGAATTTCGATGTATTGGGTATTTGCATTGAATTATAATATAAGTCTCAAATCCCTTTTAGAACATGCGATAGACTACAACATAAAAATAATCAAAAATTAACTATCTATGATATCTCCGATATATTTGAATTATATACATAAAATTTTAACTTTTTATTTTCATAAATTAGTAATTTTCTAAACCATATTTGTTAAACCCAAATACTTATCACTTTCTTCTTTAATTGTTAATGATTAATTTTAAGACAAAGAACAATTAGAATTTTCATAAATTAATCAACACTTGTTGAGTAGGTTCGTTGTTCTGCATTTAGGGAAGTTAATTGATTAATTTAGTTTAATTTTTATTAATTTTTAAACTATTATGAGAATTCTAATTTTTCTTTCTCAAAAGTGGTTTGCTAAAATTAATCATTAACAAATTGTAATGTTTGTCTCATGGCCAGTCCCAAATGGTAATGGCGACGACGCCGCTCCACAAGGCAATGGAATATGAGACTGCTCCGGCGGAGATGCCACCCGCTAGGGCGGCGCCGTCGACGCCGTTAGCATTGATTTATGACGGTTACTTGAGAAATATGCAAACACAATTAAGTTTGCTCTCAAAAAGCATGAGACTCCTTCTCAGAAATCTCCCGTCAATACAATTTACTTAATTAACATTTTGTAAATAAAATTCAACAAATAAAATAAATAAGCTCCAAATCCTGCTCGGTAACGGAATTGTCATTCTCATTGATTTGAAAATCTCTGAAGTCTGACATGTGAATTTTGATTCGTAATTCGTCACTGCAGAACCGCAAAAACCAGAAACAAAACATAAAAACGTAATCAGAAAATTTTAGCGTTCTATTTCCCTTAATGCCTAGAGAATTAACAAAAATGAGATTTCAGAAAACACACAAAGCAGTGGCTCTCATCTATCATAAAATCTCGGCTCACATTATGAATCGGAATAGCGTATACTGCAACAAAGGCAGGAAATCACCGAGCCAAAGCTACGCAAAAATCAAGCTTAAAGATTAAGAAATTTAAGGATTGCAAATAAAAATAATTTTTCAGAGATTGGAGATCAGAAATTGGTAAAAGTTGTCGGTCACGGTGATTCAGAAACACGGACCAATGTAACAATCATCATATCTCTTCGCTCATTGACTTAATCGATTAATTACAAAACAAGAAAAAGGAAAAAGGGAATTTCATAAACAACAAAAACAAAGAGAGAGAGCGTCAAGTATTTTCACAAACCGAACACGGAGAAAGAGTATTAATCATCAGAGACTTAAATACTAGGAATCATGGAACGAATCCAATCATATTGTTGCAGTTTTTTTCTCATCAGATGATCGATATACCAGAGAAACAAACCGAAGAAGGCAAAATTTCAGAAAAATGAAAAAACCTAATTGCGCCGAATCGAATGAGATCCACACAATAGCCGAAAACCTTAGCTGGATGCTGGAAGAGGCACGCGAGAGAAACACTAAGAGAAATACTTGGTGCGCGTATTTATAAGCAAGCACAGTTGGACGGTGAAGAATCTGGAACGAAGAAACCCTAAAATTGAAAGCCAAGTGGACAATGGGCCGGGTCCTTAAGAATTTGGGCCTTTTCTTTATTGGGTTTCTTCATCGCCTCTTAATCTCTTGTTTATTTTTTTATATAAAAATAATATATTGACTTTATATCTAACTAGAATACACCAGTGCCATGCACAAATAGATTGAGAGTAAAAGACTTTTTTTATATATGCAAAAAAATGTTAATAATTTTATTAATTTATTATATTATTAAAAAATAATTTAAACCAATTCAAATATCCATAATATAAAATTTTAAAAAAATAAATTATATTAAAATAATTTTATATTATCATCTAATAATAAATTATCATAATAAATTTGTTGACTTTAATAATAATTATCTTAAAATTTATAGTAACAATAATTTATAATATTTAATTTTTTATTCATTAAAATCATTTTAACAATTTATAAAAATAATTCCACTTACTTATTAATGAAAAATATTTAAATTAATAAATATTATCAAGTATCATTTAAATAACAATTTGAAAATGATAAGAGTTCATGATATTTAGTTATAAAAATAAAATTTTAAATATAAATATATATAACAAAAAAGTATAATGTTCATAGCATATTCATCATTAGTTTTAAAAATCATCATTCGTCTGATATTTTCTAATATACTTTTAACACTTATTTTTATCAAAATCCCAAAACTACATTAAATTAATACATTTTACGTTTCCATTTAAACTACAACAATTTTAAAGTAATAAAAATTTGACAACATTTAATTGAAACAATAATTTTCTAAACATATTTATTATTAATCAATTTTGTACAATTACAATATTTTAATAAAATTAAATTTTTATAATTTTAAATTGATAATCAATGTTTTCTTTTTATTAAGAGACTTCAATTTTGATTTTTTTTTTTTAATAAAAGTGAAATTTGAGTCAATCATCATGCACATAATTGATGTTTGAATTTTTTTTTTATTCTCATTGATAAATTGTTAAGAGTAAAAATCATGACATTACTTAAATACACTAAAAAATGAATTTATTAAAAGATAAAATATGTATTACAAAAATATTTTAAGTTATTGTCAATATGAAAATTTTATTTTATTATCTTTCACTTAAACGAAACTTTGATTATAAGACAATTAAATTCAAAAAGATAATATTTATGTTCGCTTTCTATAAAAAAAATCATGTCAAATTTAAAGGTTTTATAAAAAAAAATTGTTAATATTATGAGCAAAGCATCACACACTTAGGTTTAATCATTTATCATTTTCATTATCATTTTTAATTTTAATAGTTATTTTTCAGTCAAATATTCTTATTAAAGGAACAAACAAAATAAATTAAAATCAAATGCATAAAAAGAGAGAACGAGAGACCTTATTTTTTACAAATTCTAATTAAAATTAAAATAAAAGATATAAATTTGTATATGAGAGAAAGAAATATCTAAAAAACAAGACAAAGAAAAATTACATCTTATATAAGAAGAAGAGATGGAGACGAAGGAAGAAAGACAAGAAAAAATACATTTAGATTTGTAAAGAGAGAGAGTGAAAAAGTAAATAATTTAAAAAAAAATAAGTGTTCAAATAAAGAGAAAAAAAATATTCCTTTTAAAATAACATATTTATTTAAATAATTAATATGTCTATCTTACATAAATATAAAATTTAAAATTATTTTACCAAATAATGTAAATTGTGCATAAATTATAAATCTATTATTTTATCACCTTATGTGCATAAATTTTCTTTAAAATTTGATGCATATATTACCATTTTAAAATTATTAAAATAAAGTAAAATATTACATATTGGATATTTATATTAGCATATATTACGTGCACATATTTGTTTAAAATTTTGATAAATATATTAACATTTTAAAATTATTAAAATAAAGTAAAATATTACAAAACCTTTATTACTTTTATTAAAAATAATGTTTTAAAAATTTGATACATCAGTTAGTAGAAATAGTTTACAATTAGCTCAATCAACATTTACTTGTTGTTAGTAAAAGAGTAATGTGACTAATCTTTAATATTTAATTAAGATTAATATATAATTAATTTATATTAATCTTTATTTTTAATTTTAAAATTATTATAAATTATTTATCATTTTTTTTAAAAATGATCTTTTAAAAATTGTTTATTTACAATCAATTAGTAGAATTCATATTTTATGCAATATAATATATTTAAATGTAAATTCATGAATCATATATTTATTTATGTACTTCTTAATTAAATGTAGAATTAAATATTTATTTTTTAGAATTAATTTTAATGTATAAACAATAAATTAACTACAGAGTTATCATTTTTAATATATACAATAAAAAAATCAATATTATTCTTATTTTAGACGGAAAAAATAGTTATTAATTTATCTTTGTGACAATAATTTTATATAATATATATTTGACATTGTTAGGTGTGTGTTCGGTTGTAGAAAATATGTGTTTGGATTTTTATTTTAAATAAATAAGTTTTCAATTCAATAATTCTTTTTAAAATGATTGAAAAAGATAAAAAAAAAATTAAATCAATCCATTTTCAAGCATGCGATAGATCTAATGTTTTTTATTTAAAAAATTTACGTTCATTTTTTGTATAATCATTTATAAGAAAATATGGTGCAGGAATTGTACATACAATAAAAAGAATATCAAATAAAACAAAAAAAATAAATATAATTTTTAAATAAGAAGCCTTTAAAGAAAAAAAGTTTTGGTGTATTCTTTGATGATATAAGTGTTTGGTTTTAAAAATTTTAAGCTAGCATCTCAACTGTGGTGAATTTTCTATATTTATGTTTGATCTCTCTAAAAAGTTAATTTTTTAGGACAATTTTATTGTCTTAAAACTAATGGTAAGAGTAATTTTAAATTGAACTTAAAAATCTATATCTTTAAATCTTTATCAATTTTTACATATTTATTTAAATGTATTCAAGTAAAATCAAACGTCTTCAAGAGACTTTGATTTATATAATTAATAATTTTTGTTAACAAAATTTCTTTCATACATATAAATTTAAGATTTTAATTACTTACTACAAACTTAATATATATGATTACTTGTCAATCATCCCACATTATATTAATATTTCATTCTTATATATTGAACATAATGTGCTCACTTAAAACTTTCTCTCTTTTACGTAATTAATGTTATTGATAAGATATTATTAAGAGAAATTTTCATGTGATTTTTTTATTTTGTTAATGTGAAACTTTGTATGATGGAGAAATTTAAAATTTCTAAATTCCTTTTTAGCCACATAAATTCTATTTGCTTAACTTGAAAGATGATTATTCAAAACTATTACAATTGTTGCTATATTCTTTGACCAAATAAACACAACCAAGTATTTTATTAAAAAAAAAAGCCTTCAGTGACATACACATTATAAAATAAATTGAAAATTTTGAGAACAACAAAGGCATTGACTTAAACCTTTTGTATCAGTAGTTTAATAAAATAAATTACAGATTAAACGGGTATTGAAGCAAGAACAATGTGTATCATAGACAGTTTAATCATTGTACCTCTATGTTTAGAATTTGGTGCGTGATGCATTACATTTTACTCCATATTTTGAATATTAATTCATACAGGTTTTGCATGAATTTTATGTTTATTAGGATTGATTTTATCATTGATCTCCATTGTTTCCTTAATTTTGTTATTTGAAACTTATGATGTGAACATTTGTTTGTTTTGTTTTGTTGAATTCTATAAAAAAAAAAATTCATTTAAATGTTTGCTTTAAGAGCCCTGTTGATGCACTTGAAGTAATCCAAAGGAGTCATAAAGGCTATGAGTAGGTTATTGAAGTAATTTGCCATGAAAATGGATGAAAGCAACTAGAAGTTGCAGCGAGTTGGGTGTAGCATGCACCATAGGTTGTGGCAGATCCAGGAAATAAGAAGAAAAGCCAACTAAAATATACCACAACCTACCTATAGCATAAACCACGACTGTGGTGCCACTAGTTTTATGTCCTAATCTTAAATAAGGATCTGAAATATAGCATACTAACATCTTAGAAATGATGGGGTTATTTTTCTCTTTCTATCTTTAATTTTGGTTTGATATTCTTTTTGTTTTTTATTTTAATTTTTATAGTGTGAGTAGTCATCTTATTTTAGGACTGAAGCTTAGTCTTTAATATTATTGTTGTTTAATTTATTTTGTGTTTTCATACGTAACTTTTAAAATAAATGTGTTTAAAAACATAAAATTAAAATAATTTATTAATTTAAATTTAAAACACTTTTATATTTATTTTCAAAATCAAGAAAAAATATTTGTAAATTTAGTTTTTAGTTTTAAAAAACACACACTTGTTATATTTAACAATAACACCATTGATATCAGCATTATCATTATCATTGTTATTACTATTATTGTTATTGTTGTTAATATCACCACTACCTTCATTATCTCTACTTGCAATGTCATTGTTATCGTTGTTGATACTGTGACCACCATTATTGCTATTATCGTCTTTGTTACTACTATCATTAACACCAACATTGCTACTATCTCAATCATTACTATCATTGTCACTAACATCATTATTATCACCACTACTATTGTTATAATCATTGTCACCTCTATCATTACTATTACTAAAACTATTGACACATCCACCATTATACAAATATATCTTAAACTATTTTTAACATGAAAAGTAATTTTTAAACTATTTTATTTTAAAACATTTTTTAAAACTAAAAATCATCCTATATTATTGTGTTGAAGAAAATGTTGAATTAGAAGTTGAAGAATTAGATGAACATAATATGATAGAGTAACATTTGTTACCATCAATAACTATCAAAATATCTGTCAAATGACTAATTTTCGATATCAATTAGATACACAATTGTAAGATGTAACAATGTAATCATATTGTAGTAAATTTTTACTATTATGACATTCTAGAATATTTACACTCTATGTATTTTTTCTTTTATGTGGTTAATGAATCCATATGATATTTTTAAATGTTATTATTATTTATTTACGTGTTTGTTTAATAAAAATAAAATACAAGTTGTAAAAAAATAACATTATATATCTTTATTATTATTATTTTTATCATACTTATGTTATTTTGTTATTCGTAAAGTTTTAATATATTTATTTTTTTGTAAAAAAAATATATATATTTCAAAATTTTTTACTACTTTTATTATTTTTAGTAGGTTTAATTAGTTTTATTTGTAATTACTTTTATGCGTTGATATTTTTTTATATTGTATTATTTCAAAGTAGAATAAGATAACATGGAACAATTGACTCATTTTATCCATCTTTAATTTATAATAAAAAAATTTAAAAACTAAAAACTTAAATATAAAATTAATTTTAATTTTTAAAAATTTCAAAACTAAAAATAAAAAACAACCATGAATGAGGCCTAAGTTTTTTTTTGTTTTATCTTTTTGTTAGGTTCATTTCTTTCCTATTAAATTTATTTATGCAAAACTTTTTATAATATTAGATGTTTGAAAAAACCAAAAGGTGAACCTAATTATTGTTGGAACCATGGGGAGAAAACTTAGGAATTAAAACTCAAAAGTAATTATAATCTTTTGAGGACTAAATGAATCAACAAGGAACTTAATAATTTAATTGAATATAACTACCACAAAAGTGGGGATTAATTCAATTAGATACAACCTTGTGTCTTAAAAGGAAACAAATGTTACCATAAGTAAATTCACCTTCATAGAGCTTTTCATTGAAATTTTCTAATTTAATTCTTACTTTTATTTTAATTTGATTCTCAACCTAATTCCTTCAAATCAATATTCAATTTATTTGTTTACTCATTATTCAATTTCAATTGAATTGTGTTAATTGCAAAGACAAACACACAATAATACATGTAGGTTTGATATTTATTATCTATATTGATTGTGTACTTGCGATTTTTCCTCATTAGTACAATACCTCTAAATTCCTTTTATGTGGGGCATTAATTCTTTTTATATCTAATTATTACTTTTTTATATGTTTATTTTTTTGTTGTTAGTGAACTTTTGCATTTTTTAATTTAAAAATATTTGTTTTTTTATGTGCGTACAATTTACAATAATACCTTTGAGGACATCACTAGAGTTAGGCATATGGGTTTTGACCCATAGGTTGTCCATGTAACTTGTAGCTTGTGTAGGTCACAAGCCTCAATATTAGTAGCCTATTTAAGAAGCATGCTTTCAAGCACAAACCATTTAACACATGGTATTACAAGTTTATCTATGATTTTTTAAATAAGTTAGTTTTTTTTTTTAAAAAAAAATAACCAATAAAACTTGGCGACTTCACTTGGTTCTAAACTTCCTATGCTAAGTTAGGATTTTTAACTTCTGTTTGATTGCTCAAAGCATCTTTCACAAATAAGCACAATAATAACCCAAACCCCCACCATAGGCACCATTTAGTCTCTCCCACCACAGTCTTGCAACCATTGTTGAGTATCAATTAATAACCACTCATACGCTAGCAAGTTGCACAATTGACGTCAACCTCTACCTCACCTCATTGCACAAAGCATGACTTGCATTACAATCTCAACAACAACACGTAATCACCTCTAGGAATCCACAAACACGACACACAAGTCATCTACATCTTTCTTAATTAACGATGCATAAGCCATCAATAAGAAGGTCATGCTTCTTGTTTATCTTGATGCTTATGAAAGGAAATCTATGATTCTAACTATTGTTTTAAATATGAATTCAAGTTTTGGTTGACAACATGACCTTGATAATTATTTGAGGAATTTTTTATGAAGATGTAGTTTGTTAAAGTTGAAGTAGAAAAAAAAATGTGAGAAATGGGATGAGATGTTGAAGATAATGATAGGATTTTGGAATATATTGTATTGTTTTTTCTAAATTGAAATTCTAAATGTTACATCATTTTCTTAATTAAATTTGGCTTAAATTATTTTTTTATATAATTTTTAAATGTTTTTTTTATAATTTTTAAATGTTTTTTTTTATTATTAAGATTGTAAGCTAACTCGTTACCCCACACGTCATGCAATGTGATTGCTAGTTACATAAACTGAAGATTGTTTATTTTGCAGGCTTAATGTTGTACTATATGGATTATAGACGTCTATGATCACGAACTTAAACAAAAGGACTTGCTTGTATGCCAACTTTAGAAGCTACATTTACAAGTTGCTTATTGATGAATATGAAAAATCTAATTTTGAGGTTGTTAGTCGTATGGAAAGAGGGCAGGTAGACAAACTAGAATATACTAATTAAATATTATACAACACTTTTCTCACATTAGTTAAGATTGGTTACAATCAATTGATATATTGTGTTAATTATTATACTTGGACAATAATAGGAGTATCTATAAAGACACTAAGTTAGCATTGCAAAGGTAAACAATGTTATACAAGTATGATTTAGAGTAGATCAGGGTTGCCTAGTGCCTCACGATAAAAATAAATAAAGAGCCAATGGACTTATAGGTTTGGCTACCTAATATAAGCCAATTAATGATTATGGCAAGAATCATGGAAATGTTCTTTTTTTCCTAATTTATCATGGTCAAGTGATTATTTGACTCCTAGTATAAACTTACTCGATCAACACCATCGCTTAGTCGATGTACTAAGTCTAAGTAGTACACATGCTTTAAGCTTTAAAGTGGGCTAGAGGAGCTTTTATCAATGCGTGCCTAACTATCCTTTCAATCTATTGGGTAAGACGAATGCTTACACAAGCAACATGTTGAGTTTGATAATACAAGTTGTACGAAGAGGACACGAGCCGACATTAAGCATAATAGGATACAACTTTGTAATGTGTTCGTATTACTCATCATTATTTGTTTGAAAGTTCAAGAAAATTCGTTTGGTTCATTTAGTCCATAGATAATTCTATTAGGATCCACTTCGGGCATATTAATTTGAGGAACCTCAAGAGTCAAAGGGCAATCACCATAGAGCAATTCCTAACAAAGAATAATTATTGGTCGAGTTTTTTCAATCAACGTACCTACCTTTGACATGTTTTCTTTTTCATTATAATGAATTTATGAGGTTTTGAATTTAAAAATGCAAGTTTCGTGTGTGTACATACAAATTTACAATAATACCTATGAAGGTGATACATTTACAAGTTACTTACTACTCAATGCAAATTTTTTGTTGAGGTTGCTATTGATATGGAAGGGACATAAGTCAACATTAAACATGTTAGAATTTTATTACATGGTAATGCATTTAAAGAACTTATGAACCTTAACTGAAAAGTTTAAGAATTTTGGTTTGGTCCTTAAACAATCCTATCTAAACTTAACTTTTAAATGAAAGGAAATCACCATATAATGATTCCTAAAAAAGAATCATTCCTAGTATAGCATTCTAAACTAGTCTTCATGTTATGACTAACAAAAGAGAACCTTATACCAACATATATATGTGGTAAACTAAAAGGTATTAATTGAAGATTGTTCAATACTCCTTTCATGTTAGTCAATACTAATTGAAATTGTTTGAAACTATGTGTCGGTCACCATCACCAAAGGAATTACTTTTGTATCATATTTTATATATTCTTCTTATGCCCTTACTATTTTCTTGACTTAGGATATGACTATTTAAACCTTTTAGCATAATTGTTATTCTTTGATCAAGTGAACACAATGTGAGACTATTACTAAAAAACCCTTCACCAACATTAACTTCAAAAAATAAAATGAATTTTTTTGGAAACATACACACCATAGGTACAAACCTTTAATTTCATCAATTTTATTGGAATGTTTCAAATTAAGTAGAGCTTGAAGTAAAAAAAAAATAATTATTTTTTAATGAATAACAATCAAAGAAAAACTTTTATATTGACTAAAATCAAAACACATTCATTCTATGAGAACTCAATATGATATTTAAGTACATCATATTTTATTGTACGCAACTTATTTTTCAAACTAGCATTAAAGATACAATGTTAATATATTATTTTCAAACATTTAATTAAGTCATTTAAAGTTACACTTATGACATATTGTTTATCTTTTTTTGAGATTAAACATGTTTTTAATACCTATAATAATTTTAATTCATTTTTTATCTCTTTATTTTTAATCATTTTTTTAAATTTAGATAATTCATGGTTTTTTATCCTTATTTAAAAAAAAAAACTCGTGTTAAAATATTTTGTATTTCTGTGATTCCATTTTTGTTATATTTTGTTGATGCTTCTTATAAATTCTTACAAGTTTTAGAAAAATATTTTTTTACTGTTTATTATTTTATTATTGAATTTCTATTATTGTGTTTACATTTTTTATAATTAAGTAATGAGTACAATATTAAAACATTACTGTACAAAACATTTTTTCCTAACTTCTAATTGGAATTTGTTGACCTGCTACATTAGAACACACATTATTTAGTTATAAGAAATGATAATCAATTTATTTATAAAATTTTTATTTTTACAAATTATTTTTTTAATATGAACTTTTATCTATTTAAATTTAAAATTTTATTATTTAATAATAAATAAGACATCAGTAAATGAATAATTTCCTTATAAAAAATATTTATTTAATTTTATTAAACAAAAATTATATGGTCAAAGTTTTGAAGAAAGCAATAAATAATAATGGTAATCAAATAATTTATTTTGTTGTTTTAGAGCCCACATTATTAAATCATAAGTAATGGTAATCAAGCCATTTATATAAATTTTACTTTTACAAGTTATATCAATTTAAAATTAAAATTTTATTGTTTAATAATAAATAAGGTATTAGTGAATAAATAATTTCTTTAGAACAAATTTTTATTTAATTTTATTAACAAAAATTATTTGGTCAAAATTTTAAAGAAAGCAATAGTTTAAATTTTAAAGAAAAAGAGAGAAGGAGTTTTAAAAAAATATGTTTTTGCTCATACACGTGTCGAGTTTAAAGTTTCTTTTATTAGAATTATAGAGTCAAGCTAATATAAAGTTAACAGAAGAAAGAAAGAATAAAATAATCAGCGTGGAGGCATCCTTGAAATATTTTATGAAAGAATTAAGCTAATAAGAAGTTTTTTTTTTAGCATCATTAAATAAGAACTAACTAAAATTTAAGATGTTTGTAAATTCAGTTAATAATAATAATAATGTATGCTGTTAAAATAGTGTCTTGTTAGCAATTTTTATTTTATTTTATGAAGATTGTTAACGAGACACTCTTTTAAATATATTAGTTAAAAATTAAAATTTATTAAAAATTATAAAATTATAAAAGAAATTATCATTAAATGAAATATGTGATTTATCCAAATTTAAAATTTTTAAAAACTTTAATTAATAATAAAGAATGTATTTAAAAAAATGAATTAAAAACTATCAAATGTACGGATTGATTGATGTAAAATTCTTCTAATAGACAATTTTAAATTTAAGTTTTAAACGTGTAACTACGTTAAAAGTTCAAAAAAAAACTTTATCATTTACAATAATTTTATTTAGCTCACATAAAATTAATTTTTATAAATATTATTGAAACATGTAATTCATAAAAAAATGTTAAAAAACATGTTATCATTTTTTTTATTTTATGACCAAAATTGAGATGTTAAGAAAAGAATAACACAATTTTTTTTTAATGAGAATTTCTTTTATTCTTAAATAACCAAAAGAAGAAACTAATAATATTTCCATACTCTCTTCATTTAATTAGTTACCTTCTCATTCCGTTTCAACATTAATAATTTTCTTCAATGCATCTAATTGATACCTTATTAAGGCTAGTGGGTCTGAGCTAGAAAAAAGACTTGACTCTTAAAAGTAATAATTATATTTTTAGAATAAAATGTATTTGCAGTCCAAATAATAAAATATATTAATAAACTTTAATTAAAAATAATAATTTTTTGACTAAAATATATTAATGTACTTTAATTAAAAAATAATAATAACTAAAAATTTAATAACATTAAACTTTATTATACACATATTAAGGTATAATATGAGTGAAGGAGTTATTATAAACTTTTCAATACTCAAATTTAATTTTTATAAATAAAAAACTTTCTTATACATATATTTATATTTTATTATAATTTTAATCCTTAACTAAATAATTCTATTCCAGTTGAATAATGAAACTTTCACTATTTTTATTTTTTAATTAAATATTTTAAATTATCTATTTTTTTCTTTAGAGATCCACTTCACTTCACATACCATTAGCTAAAAAATATATATTCTATATTCTTAATCATTTATTTGTTTTAATTTATTTTTAGAATTAACTTTTAATAATTTTTAAAAATTATCACTGATTAAAAATAATCATATATCACAATTTAAATATAACTTTTATATTCAAATGTATCTATATATTAAAGATTTTAATTACAAAACAGTTAAATTACGTTTTATTTTTTAAAAAAATTCCCTTTAAAGTGGGCAATCTCAAAAACAAGACCCACTTTTTTCTTTTTTCTTTTTTTCGTGTTGATGCAGTGAATGAAGGTTCGAGAAGGTGAGTTTTAAGACTTTAAGCGCACATCAGAAACAGACAGAGCCAGTAGAAAGCCAAATCAAAACCAGTGGGCGTTTCGTTTCGCTGAGTCTTAATCGGTGTAAAAACGACAAACAAAATTAAAAACTCTCAAACCCAATTATATCGAACACTCTCTTTCTCTGTCGCTTTCATCACTCCAATTACATAGCCATTTCGGCACTCTCCTTCTGAGATTCCCCACCGAAAAATCTTTCACCATGGTTTCTCGCCATTTGGTTTCGCTCTTCCTCTGTTTCCTCTGTTTCAAGATCTCTGTTTCCTCAATTCGATTGCCCGGGTTGGACCACGACGCCAAGGCCACGTAATGATGACAATACCACACGCCCTTTTGCCCTTTTCTCTCTCTCCGTCGGTTAACGCATTTAAAATTTGACCTTTTCTTTTGTTTGTATTGGTTTTTCAGGCATGGATCGGTGCTGGGGTTGGACAGAGGAGTCTCTTCAATGAAGCTTGATCCCACACGCGTTACTCAGCTCTCGTGGCGTCCCAGGTTTGACCTTTTCCTTTGTTAGACAAATGGGTGGTCGCTTTGTTTTTTGTTTTTTTTTTTTGTTTTTTTTTTTCCATCTTGTGAATTTTTTTATGCAGGGCTTTTCTGTACAAGGGGTTTTTATCCGACGAAGAATGTGATCATTTGATAAATCTGGTTAGATTTTTTTTTAATGTTTGATGTTTGTGATTAATGTTAGCAGAACGATATTTTGAAAAACGGTCTGCGACTGCCATTTTGGCTGCAACACCAAGGTCAAATTGCGGTCAATGATGCCACAATTGCGGTTACCTTGCAGTCATACACACCCCAAAATCCTTAATGTTGCAGTCAAAATCACGGTCACGGACTATTTTAAACCTTGGTCAAGGTTTTTGGGGTCTTTGGGACTGGAATTGTGTTATGGTCGCATAGGCCTTATTTGTCACAATTTCCTGTGGTAAGAATGGTGATAAAATAACGACTGCAATTTAAAACCTTTAGTATTGGGTTTAAGGGAGATCTTTTATGGGGATATGTATTATCTTATGTTCTATGTCTGAATGTTTGTGATGCTAGGCCAAGGATAAGCTGGAGAAGTCTATGGTAGCGGATAATGAGTCCGGTAAAAGTATAATGAGTGAGGTCAGAACGAGTTCTGGGATGTTTCTCAACAAGGCACAGGTATGATGAATCAAAGATGATTTACTTTGTCAGGGCATAAGATAGAAAAGAGTAAATAATTCTCTCTCAAGTCCAAATATTTCCTTTGAAGTTATTGAGCACAATTCATGGGATTGAGATTCAGAGGGGATAGTGAGATAAGAAAAAGACTACAAAGCAAAGTGTGCAGAGCCCATGAGTTCTTGAAAGAAAAAGTAGCCAGTGATTTGGGTCCAGGGTTGAGATTGCTCATATATTTTATAATGTAGCAATTGTATCTAGAGTGCCTATATGAATCTAATCTAATGGTCATTAATAACTACTGTCTCCTCTCATAATCATCTACTACTGAATGTTGGGAAAATTAGGCAAAATTTCATCAGAATTCTTATGATAAAATAATCACACTTTCTTGAGCTAAAATTTTATTCTAACAAAGCATTGTGACACTTGCTTTTGGTTATTGATTTCCTCTTTCTCTATATTTAATCTTTAAGGATGAAATAGTTGCTGGTATAGAAGCCCGAATTTCCACGTTGACATTCCTTCCTGTAGGTTAGTAGACAATATCATTTTTTTATCCATTTTACTATTTACTTTTATCCATTTTACTATTTACTTTTCTTTGCTTCAATTTAAGCGTGTCTCTATTGCATCAGAGAATGGTGAGTCGATGCAAATATTGCACTATGAGAATGGTCAGAAGTATGAGCCACATTTTGATTACTTCCATGACAAAGCTAATCAAGTTATGGGTGGCCATCGAATTGCTACTGTGTTGATGTATTTGTCTAATGTTGAGAAGGGTGGGGAAACAATTTTTCCCAATTCCGAGGTAAAGATTTTCTCATGGCTTTGATTTTCTGATGTTTCCTTTTAAAGAACACCCATAGCTCCCTCCCCTCAATCAAAAAGAAAAAATGAAATCATAATTAATTTGTTTGCCTTTTCAGGGAAAGTTGCAGCAGCCAAAAGATGAGAGCTGGTCTGAATGTGCTCACAAAGGATATGCAGGTATATATATTTTAGTATGCTTTTACAAATTATTAGCAGTTTTTGATATATTGACTTGAGATTATTGTTATTTTGAACTATATCAAAGTAACATCCCTTCAAGTCTAGTGCATAATATCTTGTGGTGTGCAGAATTTCACCTTCTTGGTAAGATGATGTCACAAGACCTGTTTGGTCCTATTTTGTGTTTTTCTGTTCTTGAAAATTGTTCTTGAAACTCAAAAGCATAACTTAAAATTAGTTCTTAAAATTATAAGTGTGTTGGGTTGGTTTACTTCAGAAAACATTTGAAACCCTAAGATGATCACAAGCCCATTTGTTGAACACCCATGAGTAGTGCCTTGTGAGGACTGGAATGCTTCATTATGTATGGATATGGAGGAAGTCTCACTACTAACAGCGAGTTCCTCTTTATTCTTAGAGGAAAAATAAAAGCAATAGAATGGACAAAAATGGTAGAAAGGTGTCTTTCAATTCCCAGAATTGAGGGCCCAAGCCACAGGGCCAAAACTTGCCCCAAAAGTTTCACCACTCCCCTCCTGTCTGGCTCTACCCATTGTCTCTCTCTTCCAGATCAGTAACTATCTCACTTCCTCTTCATACACATGTCCCCTTTTTTGTCTTTCTATAATATACTTCCCAAATCCTAGGCCCCATGACTCATTTTACCTAACAATGGGCCCATGTCCTCACTTTCAGTCTCTATGACAAACCCACTTGAGTGCATGAAGTTTTGAAGAGAAATTGGAATGTAATTATAAAGTTATGTTTATTTATAGAATTGCCATTAATGATGTCAGATAATTACAAACCTTGAAAAATGATAGAATAGGAGAAAGAGTTGGAAAACATTTTTAAGATGTTCTCCTTTTCTTGCTTCTTAATTCTATCATGTTTCCTGATTCAATTTTTTATTTAATTAGGGGGTATGAAAATAGTTTATGATATAATTGTTTTTAGCTTATTTGAATAAGCTTCTTAATGAAACTTATCAACATAAGCTCTTAAGTTTCGTGACCAAACTTATGACATAAACTCTCGTGTTGAACAAGCTCTTTATGAAGTTTTTTTACCAAATGCACTTCTGTGGGCTTGGACTTTTAACATTAATAGTACGTCAGTACTTAGTTATTATTTTAAATAGGACAATTGGATTTGTAGCTTGTAGTAGGTCTTATTGTCTCTTCCTAAACCTTATAATTTCAACATATTGGGTCCTTTCTTAGTCAAAATTGAAATAAGTGGGGGCAAATGAATATTTCACCAATTATTGTAACTTAGCTTCAATTGGTATTTTACTAAATTGGTTAAAATCATATTGGTTGTTGCTTTGTTGAGACATCTTTCTCTTGCCAAAAGTATTGCTATGCGATTGTTATTTGTGAATGTTGATCCTACAAGTTATTAACACAGTAAGAATTCAATGGTTTTTCTGGTACTAAATGAACCAAACTAGCCTTTTCTTTGATGTTTCAGAGTTACTATCATTTTAATCTCTTGCCTACTTATGTAATCTAACCACCCGCATATCTCTCTTGTTTTATGGCAGAGGATCTAAATTCTAACCCTTTATGTTTCTGTCATTTCAGTAAAACCTCGGAAGGGTGATGCCTTGTTGTTTTTCAGTCTCCATCTGGATGCGAGTACAGATTCCAAGAGCTTGCATGGAAGCTGCCCAGTCATTGAGGGTGAGAAGTGGTCAGCAACCAAGTGGATTCACGTGAGTGACTTTGAAAAACCAGTCAGGCAAGTGGATAGTGGGGACTGTGTTGATGAGAATGAGAATTGCCCTAGGTGGGCTAAAGTAGGTGAATGTGAGAAGAATCCACTTTATATGGTTGGTGGTGAAGGAGTCAAAGGAAACTGTATGAAGAGTTGCAATGTCTGCTCTTCTTAGGGAGCCTATTTTATTTTTTTCTTTGTTCTTAAATGCATAGAGTCGTAATACATTGTCAAATTTACTGTATATAACAATCATTTTTGTTGAACTTCAACATGGAAACTCTGCCATTACATTGCATAGCAGTTTTTATACTGATTTCTAAAAAAGCAGAAAGATTTGAGTTGTTATTCCAATGGTAAAAGATAAGAACTGGATGTACACCATTGTCATCCAATAAGTGAAGTGGTGTTGTGTGTTCTGTCAGGTGGGTGTGTATGGATTGCTTGCTATTACTGTTCATGCATTTTGGATATAGGTTGTGTTTGAGAAAAGAAACTTGATTAAGCTATTACTAAATGGTTGTTTATCATGTAAATATTTATTAACCGTTAATCATGAAAGTAATTGTGAATAAGTAGTTTTTAATATTCAAAGAAATATAATTAAGTTATTTTTATGTAAGATAAGTTAGTTTTGCAAGTTATCTTAAAGAGTTTATTGAAATAAATGGAAAACAAGTTTCGAATAGATTATAAACTATCTCTAAGTTTTTTCAAATGTTTATACATTTGTTTGTTTAATATTAATTATAAGTAAATTGTAAATAAGTTCCACAAAGCACACGCCCTGTTAATTTTACCGTTTCCTGTATTCATGACTTCTCTTCCGATTCTTGGGGTGTTCCTATAGTTGATTTTAAAAGGATTTTCATTTTGCTGTTTCTCTTGAATGGGTGAATCATTAAGGGCAAAACAAATGAACCGTGCCAAAACTATTGGTAAGAGAGTGATTGTTTCTCAGATAAAAAGTATATTTTTGAGAATGATAACACGAGAATTTAATATTTTTATGTTTGTTATAAGTTTTAAAAAATTATTTTGAGTATAATTCATTTTTAAGAGTTCATATTATATATTTTTTATTTTTCATTTCTATAATAAAAGGGAGGAAATTTTTTATTTTAAGAATGGAAGTTAAAAATTTTTATTTTCATTTTATTCTACTTTATTTATTTAATATTTTTATTTTGAAATTAAAATAAATTTTAAAAAATTCTTTAAAATAATAAATATTAAGACTTGTATAAATGTGTTTTATGATTTTGAAAAGATAGGATCGTTAATTTTAGTGTGAACTTAACATGATACATAGAATATGGTTGCGGGCAATGATAATTGCACATTTATGCCGTTGTAAAGCTTACATCATTTTAATCCCTCTAAAGGGATTGATATTAAGTCTAAAAAATATGTTGCCCATCTTATACGAGAAAGTGATATAAGCAAAAGTTGTTAGTGGATTAAAGTGCGTTGACAAAATGATGGTGTTAATTGTTGCTAGTGAATACATATCGGACAAAGACTTCCCTGGATAAAATTCTGATTCTATAAAATCAAAATCAAGTTTGAAATTCATGTAATGAACTCTTTTCCCCTTTAAATCTGAAATTATGAATCACAAGAGAATTGACTCTTGAGAGGTATGTATCAAGAAACTCACAAGTGCCATTCGGTCCATTCCAAGCAAAACAATTTACTCACCTTCGCAGGCAAATAATAAATAAATATGTGGTGTTTGATTTGCTATCTGTGACTTATTTTTTAATTTTTTGATAATTTTGCAATTATATTTTCATAATTGAATAGATTTAAGGCATTATTTGTATTTACATTTCATTTACATTACTATAAAATATAAATAATAGATAAGATAATAAACTAGTAAATACTAGAAAGGAAAATATAAATAATTACAGTTTTGATATGAAATATAATATGTATGAAAGCGTGACTATTCATTTGTGCAAATTATATTTTAAATTGTATTTAACATGGTATTTATATATTTGTTTGCATTTATACATGTCAATGTTGCTTCTCAAATTTCATTTTTCTAATAGAATACAAGAGATTAAAACATATGATACTTCAACAAAATTGTTAGCCTGACAGAAATTAAGTAGTACAACTTACATGCACTATAAGTATAATACATCTTTATACAAACATTTAATAAAATTTGATCATTTTATCATGTCTTTTTAATCATTAGTATGACGTGGTGATAACGTAAATTTTTATTAGATATCTATATAAAATTTTATACTGATATTATATATAAATTAAACTCGATTAAAGGTGAAGGAATATGACTTGTGCTTCTGTATTATAATAAATAGATAGATAAAAAATGGTTTGATGCAAGCACCACCATAAGTTGCCCAGGACAAGTTTCATTCTTAAGCTTTCCTTTGCCAAAAAGAGAAACAAAGCAAGAAAATGGTGACAGTACTAGAATTCATTTTTCATAAATTACTGATAGAATGCTTACATAGGCTATCAGTTTGAATCTATCTAGTGACAAAGGTCTAGATGAACGTTTTCTTTATTATTTTTGTTTTATGTTAAAGCATAATGTACTCTGTCTAGATGGACGTTTTCTTTTGTTATTTTTGTTTTACGCAAAGGCATGTTGTACTGTTGGCAGTTGGCATAGTACTGTTAATGAGAGGCCTGTCTGCATTGCTACATAAGATGAAAGTATTTTGATTGCATTATCAAAACAGTTAACTTAGTTAGTTTTAACCAAATAGGTCATTCGAATTGTACTTGAAATAGATATTGCTTTTGGGGGGAAGCATATGAGAGAGAGAAGGAGTGGGAAGGCACTTGCATTATGTTTCTGATGTCATACAAAATGGTTTTGGTTTTTATTTTGTTTACAGAAAGATGAATATAATCATGCAATTGTTGTTATTAAGAGCCAATATTTGCATGCTTTTCTTGCCTCTTCATATCTTAAACATTAGCCCCTTTCACCACTTTAAAGTTACCTTCAATGCATATTGCATCACCATTACATAATTCACTCAGTCCTTACCTTACATCTTTTCTTCTGTGTCTTGTTTCTCTCATTTCAAAAATGGGAAGGCCTCCTTGTTGTGACAAATCCAATGTGAAAAGGGGTCTTTGGACTGCTGAGGAAGATGCTAAAATACTTGCCTATGTAGCCAATCATGGAACTGGAAACTGGACATTGGTTCCAAAGAAAGCAGGTTTCTTCAACATCTTCCTTCAAAAAATGTAAAATAGGAATTAAAGAGACATAATTTCATATGGTGCAACTTTACTCTCTTGAATTATTTGCAGGGCTTAACAGGTGTGGTAAAAGCTGCAGGCTAAGATGGACCAACTACCTAAGGCCTGACCTCAAGCATGATAGTTTTACTCCCCTAGAAGAAGAGCTCATTATTAATCTTCATGGAGCCATAGGAAGCAGGTATATGCTACTCTTTTACATTTGGAAAATTTCTTGTTTAGCATTAGTGCAAGCTACGAAACCAATAATCAAATTGGTTTCAAAGTTAAAAGAAAAATATAAATCTTTTGAGTGTAATTTACCTTGTCTATAAGAGTTTATCTTGCATCATATTTGTATTTTAAGTACACATTCCATTTACCTATATGCCTTATTTTAGACAGGGGATTTAATTTCTAAAGTGTTTACAATTAATTCCAAGCCATTTGATCACTGTATAGGGGTGCAATTAACTAAATTCTGTTTTCTGATATAGCTATTAGTCTCGCAAAATAAGCAAAATTAGCATGACAAAACTTTTTGCACTTGTTGGTATATGTTGCATGAGGGAAATATTAACTGTGCTGTCTTGGTTTATTGAGAGAATGAACTAACCATAAACTTTGACATGCATAAAAAATGTGCCAACTATATACACCTCTTTTTTCTGTGCTTTCCTTTTAACCTTTTTTTAAACATAAAAACTGATCACCTTATTTGTGACATCTAATCACAATCAATTTTTTTTTTAATATAGATGGTCTTTAATTGCAAAAAGACTACCTGGGAGAACAGACAATGATGTCAAGAACTACTGGAACACAAAGCTAAGGAAGAAGCTTATGAAGATGGGAATTGATCCAGTGACCCATAAACCAGTATCACAAGTTCTCTCTGACTTGGGAAGCATCAGTGGCCTCCCAAACACCACCAGTAATCAAATGGCTTTTGTTAACAAGGACTTGATGAGCAACATGCTATCAACCAAAATTGAACCATCAGGTTCCAATAAGTCAATGGTGGAGTACACACAAGAGGGTCAAGTTCCCTCTTGGGAACACCAGATTCCATACCAAGTCATCATCAACTCAGAAAATGTTCAACCACATGCCTTTAGTGAAGCTGCATCCTCAACCTCATCGTCATCTTCCTCTAATCTCACACAGTTAGGCTCACCACAGTCCTACACTTGCCAAACCCCTCAGACTCAAATTACCCCTCCTTGTTCCTCCTTTGATTGGAGTGAGTTTCTTCACAGTGACTCATTTATGTGGTCATTGAACCCCTCAGGTATTATGCAAAGTGAAGGTGAACTTTCCAACAATGCCAAAAACAATGGCCATGACATGCAAGGAGCTTCAAGTGAGGGCCCTGGTGCTGTTGCTTGTGGTGAAGGCATGGAATATCAAATTAACAAGCAGTGTGAAGGTCATTCATTTGTGGATGGTATTTTAGACAGGGATAGTGAGATAAGAGCAGCATTCCCTGAACTTCTGGATGGTTCTTTTGACTACTAAGTGCTTATATCGTTTTGTTTTCTGCTTGTTGATGATTAATAGGATAGTTAAGTACAAGATTTTCACACTAGACTCAGTTACTAGGATGTGGCAAAAAGTTAGATCATTCATTATGTTTATCTAGTTGCAGATTTTATGATTTTGCCTCTTTAAATGATTTAGCCTCCTTGTTCCTCCTATACAATGCCCTTTTTTAGTTTTTAAGAGTTGTTGAAAAAAATGTTTATTTTTAAAATTAAATATTGAGTATTAATATACAGTTATATTATTAAGATTAATTACTTCTACACGCATTTAAGAACTAATCTACCAAATTACTGATATCTATTTAAGGGATTGATATATCTAAATATATGTTTTTTTATACATTAGACTAAAAATTGAACCTTGGATCACATGCCAACAAAATTATATACAAATCATATCACATCATATTCGTATACTTACACTTGATATACTTCTAATGAATGTCAATATTCATATTTAAATTATCTTTTTTTTTGTAATATGACAATGGACATCAAATTTAAGTTCTTATACATTTATTCCATCCTACTTCTAGGCTAATTCCTAAATAATAGAAATTTTTTAATGTGAATAAATATTTATTTGAAGTATTTTTTTTGTTATGAATCAATAAAAAATAAAATTTTCTTTTATAAAAATGTTATAATTTATAGTTTATATTTTCATTTATGATAGATTATTAAAATTAATGTTTAGTTAATCATGAAAAAAGAGATTTATTATTAACTGTATAAATTAATTAACATGATATTATGGAACTATTCAGATAAGTTTATTAAAAAAACACTTTTAGAATAAAAAATAAAAAAATAATTTTTTTTATAAGCAAAAATTGTATAAATTAAAATTAATTTATACATAAATTAAAAATT
>JAMLFT010002882.1:0-23729 GCA_026544285.1 Pachyrhizus erosus | reverse complement strand
TCCTACACCCCCCATTCTTTCAAATCAAACATGGCAGAGGAATTCCAACCACTTTTCCACCTGACAATCCTGCCTTTAGAGGGAAGATGGACCTACGATTGAGTCCAAGGTGACGATACATTCATAAGATATATTTGTTTTGCTTTCAGACCCACAAACATAATGGTGCCATGGCAGTTTCATTAGGTGGATCTACCAATAGTTCTTTCTCAAACCCCGCCGCCTAGGCTCCTGAATGTACCTGCCAACTGGAGAAGGCCACCGGCTCCTCAACCTCCACCATCCTCAATGGGGTCATTTCAAGCTAGCAGTGGGAGTTACAGGGAGGAGCCAACAGATGGGGAGGATCCATCAAAAGCGTCCGATTAGATTAGAGCAAGTTAGAGAAAATATGATGTTTTAAGAAATTTGTATTACCTATTTGAATTATGTATGACTTTTACTTTATGAAATGAGAACTTGTTATGAAAGTGTTGTATGGAAATTGTTATCGTATGATTAAATTGTAACTCCCTAGAGTCGTTACGCTATAAGTAAATACTAGCGCACTATCTCTGATGTTAATTAATTATAAATAATAATAATAATGAAAAAAAATGGGTGTTACACCATACATTTCAAACTGATTTTGAACACTAGTGGTACTGCCTCCAACATTGAGATATGACCCAAAGAACTGAAGCAATAAGTGACCTGTAAGAAACAATTAATTTAGCACATCAAATCAATTGATTGTGGGATACAAGTCAGAAAACAAAATACCAAGTCCTAGATAAATAACTTTTTTATCAATGAAATATACATTAAGAGTATTTGATAGGGGTTCAAAACTATGTGCAAGAGAGTATACATTTAAAAATGCACTAAATAAAAAAAATATATATATATATACTAGAATTATTTGATCTAGAAATAACAATGTCCTCACAGCTTCATATTCAAAAATATACTAAAATATCTTCAACTTGTAAGGGTTTCTTGACCCCAACAACCATATAAATAAGAACTATTAAAAAATCAATGTACAAACAACTTTGAGTTAGACAGATACATAATTTGTATATGGTATATCAATATCAAGAAAAGAAACCTAGCCTTTACATTATTACCTCAATTTTTTATATATTTGAAGAAATTTTCTTTCTAGTATGATGCAAAAATGGCAGACCACATATCCAGGAAGGATATATTACAACTAGTTACCTCTTCATTCTTCTGACTTATTTCCTATGGTCCTAATTATTCCTAAATTCCAAAGCATCCCCCCTCCCCACCAATCTTCATGAATTTAAAACTTATAAGGGTTTCCAAACCTCAACAACCATATAAAAAGGAACTATAAAAAAATTAATGTACAGACAACTCAGTGCTAGAGAAACACAATTTGTATATGGTATATCAATATAAAAAAAAGAGCCTAGTAATTGTATTATCACTGCATTTTTTTTTGTACATTAAAAGAAATTTTCTTTCCAAGTATGACGCAAAATTGACAAGTAGGAAGGATGTATTACAACCTGCTACCTCTTCATTTTTCTCACTCATTTCCTATTGTTCAAATTATTCCTAAATACCAAAGCATCCCCCCACACAATCTTCATCAATCCAAAACCACACATTAAACTAAGGTGTTGATACTTGTTAACATATATACAAAGTATCACATAATATCATTATGATTGAATCTTAAAATATCTTCCAGTATCTTGGATGATCTCTCAGGATTGGTTTCCATATTTTACCATACTTCATGATTCATTTCGATATTCAATTAGAATTAGAAGTCATGCTTTAGTACTTAATATAAATAGAAGTTAGTGAATTACATTTTGTAAGTTGTAACTCATCATTAACCACCACATACCAATATTATATTCTATTATGTAGTGTTTGTTCTCTCATTTCCCCTCCTCTACCCTTAATATCTATAATTTCAACAAAGATGAATAAGATAAAAAAATGTGAGCATGTGATTATACATCTGATGATTCCAAGCTACTTCAACTAAATGAGTACCATATTCTTCAAGCACCCCAATACTACTGACTGTTAATAATCAAGTACTCTATCATCAGAAGGTTCCCAACACCAAGTGACTTGGCTTCCTTGTAAGCCCATTTTCCCTCTTAGTAATGCCATGAGATACTAAATGCTTTTCATTTTTATTCCCTTTTGAAATGCTAGAGATGGAATTGGTTCCTCCTTGTATATTTAAAGCCATCTTCAATTTATGTAAATTATGCTTCCTCACTAAACTCTCCTTGTCAACCTAACTAGATTCAATTTGGTTCTTAAGTAAGCTAACTAATAACAAATTAAATAAACTAACAAAAAATAACTACACAGAGCTTGAGTACTAACCATGTCTTTATTTCATCCTAGAACTCTTTTTCTGCTCTTATGTCAAATTCTTCGATTTTAATAATTGTATCTCTAAAAACATCTTCATATTCTTTTGTGGACCAATACAAATATAGTATATTATATGTCTTTCTTCTATCTAAAGGTCCAATCTGCAACAATTCCAAAGTTGGATGAAGAAATACTCCCTGAAAACCAATAATATACAAGATAATTTCTTAAACATATAACATAATACATATAAAGAAGATGAACATTAATTAGTTGTTGAAAAGAATTAGTTTATTTTTTTATGTGATTTTAATTTGTTTGACTTAGTCAAGTTAGTTTTAAGTGAGTCCTATTTTTTAGGAGTTTGTTTACGACATGTTTAGTAGAACGTGGTCATCTTTAGCAGAAAGTGTCCATATTCAGTAGAACGTGCCCACATTGTTTACTAAAATTTTATTTATTAACTTATTTAGCTCCTAGATGTAAGCGTATAAATAGACCATCAAATTATTGAAAAAAATAGCAACAATTTCCCACCATCATATCTTATTTCCTATTTTCTATTTTAAAATAGATGTCATTGTTATCAATGGTAATAGAGCTTGGTTGAAGGGAAACACATGAGTTAAAAAAAGAGGAAAGAAAAAAACAACAACAATTGTATTTTCTTTATGGCTTTAGATACCAATTTTGTACAGCCTACAATCCTTCGCTTCGATGGTCACTATGATCATTGGAGCATGCTAATGGAAAATTTCCTTGGATCAAAGGAATATTGGAAAGTTATTTTGGAAGGACTTCTAGAACTATAGGTGGAGCAGATGCATTTGATGCACAAATAATAGAAATTGAAGCGTTAAAGTTGAAAGATCTCAAAGAAAAAAACTATTTGTTCTAGGCTATTAATCGTTCAATCATGAAGATCATTCTTTGTAAAGATAGTTCCAAGAATACTTGGAATTCTTTGAAGAAAAATATCAAGAGTCTTCTAGAGTAAAGCATACACATCTTCAAGCCTTAAGAAGGGATTTTGAGACTCTACAAATGAAGGATGGTGAATTTGTCACCAACTATTATGCTAGAACCATGGAGATTAGCAGTAGGATGTGATTTCATGGTGAGAAGATGGAAGATGTCACCATTGTAGAGAAAATTTTGCGTTCCTTGTCACCCAAATTTGATTATATGATTTGCTCAATAGAAGAATCCAAAGATATTGACACCCTCTCTTGATGAACTCCAAAGCTCTTTGCTAGTTCATGAACAAAAGGTGAATCAAAGTTCCACTATAGAGGAGCAAGTGTTAAATACCTCAACCTTTACTCATTTCTCCAATATTAAAGAAAGGGGTAGAGGTAGAGGTAGAGGTAGAGGAATAGGAAGGGGAGGTAGATACAATAGGAATGACAATAGTCATTCTAAGGTCAATGACAATCAAAACAAAAGTAGATATCAAAATTACCATCCTGACAAATCAAAAAAAGAGTGCTTCAGATATCATAAGTTCGGTCGTTACCGTTCAAAATGCTATATGAAGTTGCCTAATGATAAAGGCAAGGGAGAAAAATCAAATTTTGTAGAAAATAAAGATGTAGAAACCTTGTTAATGGTTGTTCAAACTGATGAAAAATCCAATTCAAATGTTTGGCATGTGGATACAAGCTACATCAACCACATATATGGAAGTAAGTTTTCATTTTCATATTTAAATGAAGATTTTCATTCTAAAGTAACCTTTGGTGATAGTTCTACTGTGAATGACAATAAAAAAGTTGATGTTAAGATCAGGACCAAGAATGGTTTTGTTGAAACAATATCCAATGTTCTATATGTCTCTAATTTGAAAAGCAATTTATTAAGTATTGGACAATTACAAGAAAAAGGTTATGTTATCATTATCAATTATGGTGCTTGTGAAATATATAATCCTATAAGAGGAGACATTATTGTTATTCAAATGAATTCAAACAAGTTGTTCTCATTAAAGATTGAAAGTATTTAATCTTGCTTGATGACTAAAGTAAAAGATTCTTCATGGTTGTGACATTTCCAATATGGTCATTTGAGCTTAATACCAAAGACTCTCCACCAGAAAAATATGGTGACTAGATTTCCTCAAATTGTTGTTCCCTCTAAAGTATGAGAAGAATGTGTTGTTAGCAAACATCGTTCAAAATTCCCTCAAGAAAAATCGTGGAGAACAAAGAACATCCTGAAGTTAATTCATTTTGATATTTGTGGGTCAATAAAACCATCTTCCAATCAATGTAAAAATTACCTAATCACTTTCATTGATGATTATAGTCAAAAAACATGTTGAAAATCAGAAAGTTTTGGTGCTTTTAAAGTTTCAAGGCACATGTTAAAAATGAAGCAGGAAAGACAATCAAGATTCTTTGTACAAATCGTAGTGAAGAATATTGTTCAAAGGAATATGAAGATTTTTGTAATACTCATGGTATTAGAAGAGAGCTTACAATAGTTTATACCCCACAACAAAATGGCGTATTGGAGAGAAACAACCGAACCATTCTTAATATAGTAAAAAGCTTGCTAGCAAAAGGAAGAATTTCAAAGACATTCTGGTTCGAAGTCGTAAATTGGAGCGTTCATATCCTAAATAGAAACCCCACTTTTGTTGTCCAAAACATGACACCCAAAGAGGCTTCGCATGGGCTAAAACCAAACCGTAAACTACTTCAAAATTTGTTGTTGCATTGCCTATGCCCACGTTCTAGATGAAAAAAGGAAAAAGCTTAATGATAAGGGTGAAAGATGTGTATTTCTCGATGTGAGTGTGAGATCCAAAGCTTATAAGTTGTCCAAACTAATGACAAAAAACATTGTCATTAACATAGATGTTGTATTTCATAAAGAAAGCACTTGGGACTGGAATATGCAGCAACCTACTTCAATTATTAATAGTGATGTTGAAGATGAAATGTAGCCAACTAAAAATTTATCAATTGGTGCCTCTAAAACGTTACCAATTGCAACAAGTACAACAAATGAATCTTTCCAACGTACTTGTAAATGGCCAACAAAGATGAAAGATTACGGGGTAACAAGGATTGATTATGATGAAGATCATGTTATCCTACAACTTTTGAAAGTACCATTAAGAAACCAAAATGGAGGAAGGTGATGGATGATGAAATTGAAGCTAATAAAAGGAATGATACTTGGGAGCTTTGCGATCTCCCAAAAGGGTACAAAACCATTAGTGTAAAATGGGTTTTCAAAACAAAATTGAAAGAAAATGGTGGAGTTGACTATAAGACGCGATTGGTAGCAAAGGATACAAACAAGAATATGAAGTTGATTATAATGAAATCCTTGTTCCAGTTACATGTCATGATACAATCAAATTGGTGATAGCATTGGCAACACAAAATTTTTGGCCTATTTTCTAGCTAGACGTCAAAAATACTTTCTTGCAGGGAAGCTTGGAAGAACAAGTATTTACCAACCCCCTGGTTATATTAAGGTTGGTGATGAACATAAAGTCTATAAATTAAAAAAAAAAAAAGGCTCTCTGTGGATTAAAACAAGCCCCACGAGCTTGGTATAGTCGCATTAAGGAGTATTTTTGCATTAAGGAGTATTTTTTGAAGGCAAGTTTCCAAAAGTGCCTATATGAGTACACACTTTTTGTGAAAATAGGAGATGTAGGAAAAATGCTTATTGTTTGTTTGTATGTCGATAATCTTATTTTTATTGAAAATTGTGATGTTATGTTTAAAGAATTCAAAAACTCAACAATTATAGAGTTTGAGATGACTAATGTTGGTTTGATGCATTACTTTCTTGACATGTAAATGGTACAATCTACTAATGAGATTTTTATCTCACAAAAAAAATATGTGTGAGAAATTTTGGAAAAATTCCAAATGAATGATTGTAATCCTGTAAGCACTCCAATAGAGTACGGCTTGAAACTAAATAAAGATCATGAAGGGAGGTATTTGCATCATTGAAAGCTGGGCATAAACTGAAGCTTATAAACTTCAATTTTATGGGAAGGATTGTTGAAAAAAATTAGTTTATTTTTCTACATGATTTTAATTTGTTTGACTTAGTCAAGTTAGTTTTAATTGAGTCCTATATTTTAGGATTTTATTCACGGCATGTTTAGCAGAACATGGTCATATTCAACGGAATGTGCCTATGTTGTTTTCTGATATTTTATTTGTTAACTTATTTAGCTCTTAGATGTAAGCCTATAAATAAGTCATCAGATTACTGAAAAGAATAGCAACAATTTTCCACCATCATATCTCTTATTTCCGATTTTCTATTTTAAAATAGATGTCATTATTATCATCAATACATTTGAATGTATCAAGAAAACCCATGTTTCTGCCCACAAATTGAGATTTTAAATGAGCCATTGACAAGTAATGCTTTGAGAATGAGCTATTTTTTTTCATCATCACTAACACAGTTTGGTGATGAAAAAATAAATTTCATAAAAAAAGTTTGTCCATAATGGGCTCAAGTTGTAATATTTACAATACTTATTTCCAAAAATTAATATTCAAATTGATATCTTGATAAATTACATCTCAAGGCATAAAGTTAACTATGTCAAGCAATCGTCAATTTTTTTAAAAAAATTAAAATAAAAAAATTATAAAAAAGAAATAGATATACCCTTAATTTATTTTTTTAAAAAAAAAAGATTCAATTGAATATTAAAAATATCATAGTCAAGAAAAAAAATATTTTAAAAAAATTGTAAAATGAAATAACAATTATAATTATAAACAATAGATAAATAAAAGTAGAAAAATAAAATAATTTTAAAATATTCTAAATTGTTAAAACTATTTTAATTTTTTTATAAAATAAATTTTTATTTTTAAAATAAAAAATTTTATAAAAAAATCAAAAACAAAAAATAACTTTAAATCAAGCTTTAAAATTAAAATTAAAAAACAAAATAAAATTTATTTTGATTTTAAATAATATTTGTTAATTTTACAACTGAATGTGATTTTAAAACAACCCATGTCAACCTATAAAGCAAAGAGTAAAAAGAAAAAAAAAAACAAAGAAGAAAAGTTACATGCGAAGACAATAGAGAAAGAAAAAAAATATTTTGTACATGCATGATTTAAATCAACATATGAATATATTATAAATTTTTCACTTCTATTGTTTACATTACAATTTTAGTGTGATGGATGTTAACGTTGATTGATCAACATCTAAATACAACATATTGTTAAATAACAAAGATAAAAACAAATAAATAAATGACACATTTTTTTAATAAATACATTATTGTTGTTCATACACCTAGATTTTAGTGAAACAATGAAAAAAATTAAAATAAAGAAAACATGTTAACATTATTGTCCTTGATATTCAAGCTCACAATACTTTATCAATTATGAATTCATAAACTCAAGTTATCACAAATCGTGGTCATTTATGTACTTATTAGCTCCAATAATTACGAACAAAACTAACTCATGTAAATTCATATTGTCTTTAAAGATTTATCTCCGTGACGTGTGAGTTTGTCAAAATATAGCAAGTTCTTTCTAATTATCTCATATAAGACAACAAAACTAGCAAGATATAAACACTAAACTAAAAGGAAAAGAATAAGAGCACAATGAGAAAGACTTTTATAATACCATATAAACTATACATATTTATAATGAAGAGGTTAGAATTTTTAAAACTACTTGAAACCAAGTCAAATGAAATATTTAGTTTTTTATGATAAACACTAAATTAGTTTAAACGGATATTCTCAATTTAATTAAATATAAATGTTAATATTTTTAAATATCAATAAAATGTAGAAGAATTGTAACATCCCACATTTTGGTTTTTATATATATATATATATATATATATATATATATATATATATATAATTATATTTTAAATTTATATCCTATCTATTCTTGGTTTAATTTATTGAGAGTTTACTTTCTAGAAAAAAAACAATCAGTAGAATATTGTTTAGAGAAAAAAGGAAGAAAATAAGATTTTGTTAGTAAGAATTCAAATTTTAAAAGAATGAAAAATATGAATTTATAGAAAATAGTCCATGAAAGGATAAGAAAAAAGAAAAAGAAATTTAAAAAAATTAAAAAATAGAATTTACAAAAATTAAAAATAAGTTTTTAGGAAATAAAGAAAATTAAATAAAAATTTTAAGATAAAATTAATTATTTCTTACCAAAATAAATAAATTTTTATGAAAAGAAAAATTTAATTCAGTGAAATAAAATATATTTTTACGAATTAAAATCTAGTTAACCTTTCATAAAAATACTTAAATCGCCATGGAAGCACCATCGTCACCCTTAACCTCGAACTGAGATTTTTTCAAAAGCTGACTCTGCCCTCTACGCCACCCCATGCTCTTCCAGTGTCACCCCTACCACCACCATATGCCCTAGGCATGCTTCACCATGAAGAAACAAGTCATGGAGGTCTATATAAAGCCAAACAAAGTTTGAATTTTGAAGAAAACTCAAAGAACTTCAACTTTTGAATTCTCCTTCATTTCTTCACCAAATTGCCTCAAACTTGTCCCAACAGTTTCAAAATTTCACTATGAATCTTTCTGTCAAAGAAATTTGAAGCAAATTACAAAAAATTACGATTTAGCAAAGGTTTTAGAGTTTCACCATTAACGAGTTGCAAAAGCTTTAAGTAGGAGGAATTGTCTTTTCTTAAAATTCAATTCATATAACTATTATATATTACTTAAATTTTATTTCTGCATGAGTTCTTAATCTAATTCACATTATATCTCATTAATCAAATTGGAAGTTATTTGTTTCAAACTCTGGAAAAAATCGAATTAGTTGGGCTTCTTTGAGTTTCATTTTAATCAATTAAAGGTTGGAAACATTAGAGTAAAGCTTAACGAAGGTTTCTAGGTAATTTAATTGCCAAAAACGCGAAGGAAATAGAAGATCAAAAATTAAAAATTCTCTGGTTCGAACCAGAGACAAAGGTGGAAGATGAAGTTTAAAGTGATCATTTTGCCCTTTATGTAAAAATTACCAAAATATCCCTATTATGTTTTCTTAAAATTTTAGGTTATTTTAGATCATTCAATCCTTGGAAATTTACCAGAAGATAGTTCTAATTTTATAGAAAAGAGTGAGATAAAATTTTCTCATAAAATTTTATAAAAATTAAATTATTTTTGAAAATTTCTAAAAATAACCCTAAGTGAAGAAAATGAGAATTTAAGTATGTTTTAATCAAAAAATTGAAGGAAAAAATCAAGGATTTGTTAAGAAATATGCCTGGAATCTTAATATCGCTTTTGAAATTACAAAATCTTTAAAAATAAAATTATATTCTCAAAATGATCAAAATACCCGTAGGATATAAAAGTAAATATTTGTCCTTTTGGGCCATTTTAATTTCTAGAAAATTTCCTAAATACCTTGTTACAATATGTAGTATCTAAATTAAAAATTTAGAGATAAAAATCTGAAGAAAAAAATTATAAAAAAAGGGTAAATTTTTACAAAATGACCAAAATACCCCTAGGATATAAAAATAAGCATTTGATCATTTCTAGGTTAATCTAATCTTAGGAAACATGATCTAAATTATTTTTAGTAATATTAGAAACCATTACAAGAGATTTGGGTTAAAAATAAAAGAGAAATATTTAAAAGGGCAAGTATTTTTTTTAAAAATGACCAAAATGCCCCTACTTTACAAAAATTTATTTTTAATTCTAAATTTCCTTTTTGAACTTAGGAAATTATTTTAAAGGTACTATAAATCTACATACCAAGTAATTTTGATAGATATGTGAGAAGAAAGTCCTAGAAAACCATACTTTATAAAAATGACTAAAATACCCCTACATTAGAAAAATTTAATTTTTCACTATTAGAACTTCCTAGACCTATGAGAAACAATTTATAATACTTTAATAACTATATAATATACTGAGAGTTTTTGGGAGTTGAAAATGAGAATAAAAATTCCTAAAGGTCATATTTCAAGAAAATCATAATTTTATTCCTACCCTATTATTGGAATATAAAATGTGTGATTAATTATTGTGAATCATTGATTATACATTAGAATATATTGTGTTGATGATACCAATATGGTTGAATTATTTTACTATCAGTGGAAGGAAAATATACTTGTTAACTGTCCATAAGTAACAGTAATTCCTAAAATATTTGTGATGTACAAATAGATATTGTCCATTGAGAACTTTGATATGACATTAGTACCACTATAAGAAATAGTAGAGATGACAAATGTGATAAGGAAGGTAGATTGAACTGAAAACCATATCGAGTGAAAATTTAAGACAGAGGATGTAATGGTTGACCACAAAAGTACTTGAGGAATGTATGCAGGTTCTGGTGAGACATTGGGGGTAGATAAGGAACCAAGTTATGAACCGCTCAAAGTAAAGAGAGTGTCATAAAACCAGTTTGGCGTCCCCGAAAAAGTGAAGCATTACCAAGATTTAGTTGAGAGTACCTTGGATCAAGTACCAAGTAAGGTATGTACTCCTCGGTTAGCAACCAAAAGTTGCAAATTTGATATTCAATAATACACTCATGTAAGCCCTCCCGGAGTTAGTAGTAAAAGAGGTTATGAAAGCCCTAAAACGATTAGAAATCTTAAATAGACACAAACGATGAGAGGAGAGACTATGTTAGATAGACTACCCCTATCATGTATGTGTGTCCCAAAATTGATAGTTCACTCCTACATCCCCCTCTCATTCAGACAAAGTATGGCTGATGAATTCCAACCACTTTTTCATTTAACGATGTTGCCCCTAGAAGGCAGATGGACCTATGACAGGGTCTATCGCGATGGTACCTTAACAAGATACGTTCGTTTCACCTTCAAACCCACCAACATCATGGTACCCTAGCAGTTCCACCATGTAGACTTGCCAATGGTTCTTTCTTAGATCCCGCCACCCAGATTTCTTAATGTGCCAGCTAATCAGAGATGACCTCAAACTCCTTAGCCTCCTCAATCATCAATGGGATCGGTACAAGCTTGTAATGGGAACCAAAGGGAAGAGTCATCTAACGAAAAAGATCCCTTTGAAGCTTCAAATTAGACTAGAATAAGTTGTTGAAGAATTAGGTTAAAGAACTTTTGCTTTCTAGTATTTTTGTATCACAACGTTTAAAGAATGTATACTTTTCTAACTTGTGTATATTATCTAATGAGAACTTAGAATGGAAGTAATACGATGAGTTAATTTATTGTCAAATTATAATTCCCCGAATTAATTAAGTAAATTTTTAATTTGTGTAGTAACTCTGGAAATATAATTAAATAAAAGTAATAAAAAGGAGTGTTACAAAAATCCCTATATATTTCAAGTGGTTAAAGCTTTTAAGAAAGAAATAGAAGAAAATTTGTAGTTGCTTGTATATTAACACATTAAACTTGATGTAGTAAGCTATTAAACTAAACCTAGATTGATAAGACATATCACATAATGTAGTGGGTGTAGCAAACTATATGGTTCACCAATGATATCACACTTCCACAATCCTTGTTATTGTTATTTTGCATCATTATATTATACAGACACTTAGCATTCATGAGTGTTATAAAGATCTCGCTAGGATCTCACACAAGTAACCCCATTTGACACTCATATAAATAATTTCATCACATGTATATTATAAATCATACATCACCATAAGGAATATGAAAATTATTAAAAGCTTCATAAGATGTCAAAGTTTCTTGCAATCACATAAAGCTTAATTATAAAACTTAATCTCTCACTAATACAATTTCTAGTAGTTTCTTATTTCATAAAAATGGTATAAAGTCAAAATAAATTATGATTTATTCTAGTGTTAAAAAATGGACAAATGACTTACTTGTTCTTACTCGCTAACCTTCTTCATGGAATTTTTAATAAAAAGGTGGTGTTCGTATGGATTTTGATTTTAATACTTGATATAATTTTAGTACAACTATAAAAGTAAAACATTGAAGTATGATCAAATTCATTTTATGCCAAGGAATTAGGTGATATCTAAATTAGGGAAATTTGAACTTCCAATTTATGTTTAAATTATGTTGAATAATAAAAAGAGGATGAACACAGAGAATTTAAATTTTTAACTACTCTTACCACAAATTGATTTTTTTTTTTTGAAAACCCATAAAAATAGTTATACATTATTTGCTTTGATTGTAATGGTCACGCTTATATGTTTGTAACAAATATATTGACTTTTCTTAAACAATAATTGTGAGAAAGAATCAAATCCCTTACCCCATTCCTTGAGAATAATGATACTTTTTACTTACCAACTTACTACTTGATTGACTAGTGAACTTGCTAAAAGAAACCTAATATTTTCAATAATTAATAGCATTAACAAGGTTTATTAGCACTCGCGAGTATAAGTACATTATTCTCACATTTACCTTATTAAGAAATGAATATCCATTTTATATTCATAATAGCTTTTTATCCGTACGTAGTTATGGGTACAAGTTTTTTTTGTCAATCCTACTTCTCACTCTCACATGGACATCCTAAAAAAATATTCTTCTTTTTTTAAAATGTGTATTTCACACATGATTCTTGTAAGTAGCCAAAAAATTTCCCTCCCAATCATCTCAAATTACCATCTTTTTTTTTTTATCTGTATACTTTATCTCTTTAATCATTCATCCCTTTTAACCTATCATTTTTTATCTCTACCTCTAAATTAAATTCCAATAGTTTTTTTTAAGAAATCATTAATAGTTAAAAAAATATAACAAAGATTAAATTATTTATTATGAATTAAAAATATAATTCATATATTCAAATATATATTTATTATGAAATTTAATTAAAATATAATTTATAAATTAAAAATATTTATTTATTATGAAGCTTAATTATATAAAATAAATATCTACAAGATGGCAATACATAGGTTGAAATACTAGTTAAAGTAAATAATGAAACAACAAATTAATTCAATGTTAGACTTAAACATCACATCATAACATAACTCAAAATATATATTTAAATTATAAAGTTAAAAATAATCTTAAAATCTATCAAAGAACAAATACAAGTTATTTATGGTTCTCTCTTTATGTTAAATAATCCTAATACCTTGTAGGATTGACCTTATTATTAGACATCTTTATATAAGTGACTCATCTCTTTGTAACAATTGATTAACTAATGACATTAGTTATAAATTGGTTAATATTAATCTCTCTCAAACATGTGAAGCTTTGAACTTAGGATGGGTACAAACCTTTATGCATCACACTTTTTCTACTACCCCTAATTTTTGTTAAGTAGCTAAAATTCTTTCTTTCCTTTTTTTCACTCCAACTTTTACCTTAATTACATTTTCACATATGATATCCAAGAAGAGGAATTACATTATTTGGTGTTAACACATTTTTATCAAATTTCTTGTGTGATGCCCACTTATTGCTCTAATGCCTTCAATGTATGACAATATCTTAACTCGATTGCAAAAGTTCTTAGTGATTATAAGACATAACAATAACAATTTCCACAACATTAATAGGTTTAATTGGTGCGTGAAACATAAGGTCTAATGCTAAATGTCAAGGGAAAAATATCATTAAGAGACATGTATGACACTTGATAATGATAAAATTGGGGTCCATTTTTAATGAGTGTAGTTTTCCATTAGTTATACACATTTGTGGTCCCTCCTCAACAATAGCAAAAGCAATGAGAAATACAAGGGACAAAATAAATAAACAAGCATAGTAATTCATGTCTTTTTCCCTTTCATGTAACTTTTTGGACAAATATCAAGGAACATGATCCCAAATTTGATACCATTATAAAACTAGACATATCGAAATTGACCTCAAACATAACAATAATTACACAAAAGAATAGAGACATCCAAATATGTATTTCATTTTGTTTGGTTATGATGAGAGAAATATAGTGAATGGAAATAAAAGATAGATAATCAAAGAAAAGAGAAATAGGTAGGAAGTGAAATAAAATTGTGTTATTTGGTTTAGGAGAAAATAGGTGAGAAATATAGTAAAAATAAAATTTTAAAGTTGTTTGGCTTGAATGAAATGAGAGGAGAGAATTCAATAGATGTTTAATAATAATTTTATCCCCTTAGCATGATTTAGACATAAACATGTGTCATCTAAATGCATTTAATCAATTAAATAAATATATCATTGATTAATTGCATACATTTAATCAATTATAATTGACAAATAATTTATTTTATGCAAGGCCACACAAGGTTTACACTATGGTGCACCAAAATACACATTTAATAAATTGTCAAATGTAAATAATCGATTCCATAGTTAAGTTATAAGCAAAATCCTTTATGTCAACCATTTTTAAATTACCATAATCCATTATGCATTTGAAAAACAAATTTGTAGTGTTAGGATCAATAATTGATTGCTTGAATTGAATAATTGATTATTGTGGGTCACATGGTTCATCAAAAATAAAAACAAAATAGGTACAAAGGTCATTAATTGCCTCAATCAGACTTGTCATTCTCTTTCTTGCCTGATGTCTGAAGAAAAGTAAAATAAGTGAAACTTAATAGTTCCAAATTATTTATACTCTAAATTTGTTACACCAAACAAGTCTATTTATTTCTATCTACTCCTCCTCTTAATTTATCACCTACCAAAATATGGTGTTAAAGGGGCTTGAAATATTTTTCCTTTTCATTTGTCATTGTTTAAAATATCTAACTTCTAATAAATAAAAATTTCCAAAAAAAATTTACTAATTTTTATTTAAATTATAATAATTTTAATTACTGCTATAATAACAGCACAACTAGTTTTACATAATCTCACACTAGCTAACTTTTAATCATTGTAATAATAATAACACAATTGTACACTAAACAACTAAAAAGTGTATATGCATATACATGAGAAGTCCAAAAGGGCAAGTAGGTCATTTATTACGTGTTCACTAATGAAATTAATTACAAATCGAAATCAATTAGTTTTAGTTACATCTCTCCCATTTAGATAAAATAGTTAAAATTTTGAATGAAAACTTAAATACATAGATGAGGGATTTAGAGAATTATTATCAAAATTTTGTTTTTTAAGTTAATTTGGGTAAATTTGATAAGAAGGGTATTTTAGTAATTTATTTATAAAAAGGGTAGTTTAGCTATTTTAACTTTTATATAAAAGAAATCTTCTTCCTCATCTTAAAACAAGTATTACTTCTTTTATTTTCAAAAAGACTTTTTATATTTACAAATTTCCCTAAAAATAATGACTAGGACATTTTGGTCATTTTCAAGGAAAACTTCATTTTTGATCAATTTTATCACTATTCTAATTTTATAGATGTTGTGATTAGTAATATCAATCCTAACTAATTTCCCTTGAATTTAAAACAACTCCCTTGAATTTAAAACAACAAAACTATAATTTTTCAAAGGAAGGGTATTTTGGTCTTTTTCACAAAGTCTTTTAATTTTATGTGGATTTTCCTCATATTTCTAATTTTAGAATGAATATAAGTTCAATTAAGTTATGCATCTAAAATTCCTTACTAATCTATTGCTATGTTAGATTAAAAACACAATAAAAAGTTAAATTTTCATAACTAGGAATATTTTAGTCATTTGTAAAAATTTTAAAGTTTCTAAAGTATATACATACATACATACATACATACATATATATGCATGCATACATACATATATATGCATACATACATACATATATATGCATCCATACATACATACATACATAGATACATATATATGCATCCATACATGCATATATATGTATACATACATACATACATACATACATACACACACACACACACACACACATATATATATATATATTCATTCCTACTAAATCATAGAATAGAATTTTCTTTTAGTCCTATCCTAATCTAAAAGAAAAAATAACAAAATTATCAAAATTTGGCCAAGGGGCATTTTGGTCATTTTCTGCCCCTAGGGGCAAAAAATGGTCAATTTGCCTATCTCCTGTTTTTCCTCTTCTTCTTCCCTAAAACGAAGCTAGCTTTGGCTTGATTTAGCTTTCAAATTTTTCCTGACTCCACTTTTATTCTAATTGGTGTTTATTTATCAAGTATTGAATTATTATGTGTAACATTAATCTTTTAAGCATTATCTATTTTAGAAAAATAACTAGACTATGAAGGACAAAAATGAAGTTGCAAAATTTTGTTGAAAATTTGATTTTCAACTTTCACTATGAATTAAGAAGTTTTCTTCACCAAAATGATTTGTACAGGATCAATAAAGCTTTTACTGACCAAAACCAAGTCAATTAAGGTATTGTCAAAGGGAATTAAGCCCTTCGAGTTTCAATTGTTTGGTTTTCCAATTTCAATTCAATTTTTAAGAATTTGTTGGTTTTAGAACACTAAATTCTCATAAATTCAAATTTAAGCATCCTAGTATATTCTAGCAATCAAAATTGAAGAAAGGATAGCTCTTCCTACCTAAATTTTGAATTTTTTGGCGAAGGATTTGTAGTTTTCAGCAAAGCTCCGACGTATGTTTGAATTCATAATTTCTTGCTTATTTCTTCGAATTTCTTCAACCAAAACAAAGCTTGGAATAATCCGAAGATGTAGGGATGGAAATGGAGTGATTTGGCCAATTGAGCAAAGAGAATTGAAAAGAATAAGTCCTCTGAATTTTTTGAGTTTTTGAGCTCAACTCTAATGGTGTTTTATAGCATCTTCCATCGCCCTTCTCAGCTTATTTTATTCCCTTAAGCTAGTCGTAATTTTGCTGAGTCATGAGGCTAGGTAGCCAGGCTTAAGCAGCGAATTGCAGGAACCTTCGAGGTCAGAAGAGGAGCTTCCATGACGGTTGGGGATGAAGAAGAGCAAGGAAAGGATATAGGATTTAATTTATCCTAAAATATCAATGATGGGCTTAGTAGTCTCAATGACAACTCACACTCTTCTACTTTCCACTCACGCCTAAGGGGGAGGGTTTGAATCCCAATCAACCACCTTTTGTTTTCTCCACTTTTATTTTTCTTATATTCCCTTGTTTCCCTTTATATATTAAAGGAAGTGCTTTTATGCTACCCTTAATGGGTAGCTCAGTTGGCAACTAGACGTGTTTCTTTCTTCCTCTCTCACGTCTTGGGTTCGAGCCTCTCCCATTTTTTTTCTATTTTCCTTTTCTTTTTATTTTTGAATTTTATTTTAAAATTACTATTTTCATTCCTAAATTTTTTATTAAATTTCATATAAATTATCTTATGTTTTTCTCCACCTATTCCTATATTTTCTTTATCACCAATAATTTTATAAATTGTATAAATTTATTTATTTAATCTATTTTATTTATATTTTTAATTATAAAATTTAGTCTTCTCATTTTAAATATCCAATTTATTATTTTTAATCAAAATAAATTCAAGATTTTTATTTAATTTAAGATTTCCCTTCTCTTCTTCCAATATTATTTCTTCTTTTCATAAATCTAAATCTTCACATTAATTATCAATATTTATAAAATCTAACATATATATATATATATTAAAAATAGGATGTTACACCTACAGTATAAAACCATAAAAAAGAATCATGCATTTAATGTACAATAAAACGGAAAGAAGAAAGAAGAACATTATGTCACAACAAACCTTTTTTTCCTTCAAGCCTATAAATATCATTTGTAATGCTTATTAAATTTTGCAACCAAAAGTGACAACTAAGAATACTTTGTGTTGGGAAGTTAGAAGTCGCTTAGAGAATACGTGTAGCTAAAAGTAGAGAAGTCGCTACTTGTGTTATAATAAAAAAAAAATTATTAGTAAAACCTCTCATGTTGAGGGATAACTACGCGTAGCTCAAGAATTTTAGTAAATCAATATAATCCTATTTTCTGAGTCATGTTATCCTTCATAGTTTTTATACATCCTATTTGCAAAAATTGTTTTATACATATTTATATACATCATTTGTGAAAGGTTTGCGAAAAACTTTCAACAGTTATGTACATGTTATTCAACCCGTCTTCTAGTATGTTTTATAACCCTTTAATTTCAATATAATAATAAATAAAGTAAATAACACTGGTACATTTTGAAGTTTTGTAAGATTGCACAAAATCTTTTTTTTTACCCTCACTTTAATTTTTCTTATTTGTTTGAAAAATATTACATTGACACTTCTTATATAATATACTAACTCCTTAATTGTTTGAAAAACATTGCATTGTATCCCCTATAAGGATTATTGCTATAAACATTAAAAAAATGAAGCATTTTTACAATCTTATATTACAATTGATTTTGCCATTCTTTTAACAAAAATGCAACAAATTCAATATATAAAACATTGAAACCTTGACAATGAGATTTGTGACGTCATACTTATAAGAGACATGTTGAAAATATGCATTTCAATTTCCATTACTATAATTTAGAGGATGAAATTTTTTTAGTCCATTATTGTAAATGTCCATATTAACATTATAAGTTAGAAAAAATAACACCAATATTTGCCAAAACAAATTAAGAAAAATACAAAACTAAAAAAAATGCATTCTTAATTTTATGTTAGGGTTTATTTTAATTCCACAAAATTGACTTATGAGATGAGAGTTATCCCACACTTATATACACTACTTTAGTTCTATCACTAATTGGTGTAAGATCAACGCACCTTCTTCATGTATAGAACTTGTGTAACATCCTACTTTAATTCTTTATATATATATACTAGAATTTATAATTTTGATAATTAACTATTGTGACAATTTAGGATTATAAACAGAAATAGTATTAGAATAAGATTTTCATTAGATAAAGAACTTGAATTTATTTTTTGTAGAATCAAAATTTATAAATAGACAATAATAATAAAATAGTCTAAATAAGAATAAAAAAAAATTGATAAATGAAAGAATAAAAATAAATTCCTAAAGTAGGTAAATATACTTTACAGAAATTTTAAATAGATATAAGGCATAAAGAAATTAGAAAGATAAATTTAAATATAATAATCTAGATTTTTAGAATAAAGTTTGAGTTTTATAATTAAAAATATAATAGATTTATAAAATTTATAAAATTACATTTGATAAAGAAAATATAGGAAAAGATAAAGGAAAATATAAAATGATTTATAGGAATTTTTAGAAAAATTTTAAAAATAAAAATAGTAATATTAAAAATAAAAACAAAAAATAATAGAAAAAGAAAAAGAATAGGAAAAGAAAAAGAAAATAGAAAAATTTGGTGGAGAGAATCGAACACGGGATAGAAGAGAAGTAGAGGCGCGTTCTCATAAGCATTGGAATAAAATACGAAAATAAAAGCGAAAGGTAGAAAAGGGGTGGTTAGGACTCGAACTTGTACCCCTTAGGCACGTTTTAGGAAAAGAGGAAAGCATTTGACAATTAGACTTCTAGGCTCATTGCTGGCATTTAAGGATAAATTAAATCCTATATCCTTTTGTTCTTCTTCTTCGTTCATTGCTATTGAAGTTTGTCTTCAACCTCGAGCCTTCCCCTACCTTAGGCTGCCCAAGCCTACAAACTGAGCTCGCCTTATTCAACAGAGCTACACCTAGCCCCTAGGATTAAAATATAGTATTTTGGGACAGTGGGGTGACTATTTAAGCATCGTCGAAATTGACTTTCAAAGCATCAATCACCATTACTTTTCCTCTTCGATTCTCTTTGTATAACACCCATTTTACTTTGTTTCAATCCCTATAGCTTCGAATCATCACAAACTTCGAATTTGCTGAAGAAAATCGAAGAAACAAGAAAGGAATCACGAATTTAAGGACTAGCCAGAGCTTTGCCAGATTTTGCAAATCTTAACCGAAAAATTCAAAATTAAGGTAGGGGTTGTTTTTTCTTCGATTTTGAATGTTAGGATTGTTTTAAAATAATTGAATATGGATTTCCAAAAGTTTAAATGTCTACAATCAAAAAATTCACTGAAAACAATTTTGAAATCTAAAACTTTGAATTCTGTAATTCGAAGAATTCAATTTCTTGCATTCATTCCATGTTTATCCAATTATAGACCCAAAATACGTTCCAATAATGATATTCAAACAATTCTAGGTAAGAACTTCACCAAAATGATAAAAAAAAGTTGAAGATTGAATTTTGACATCCCACACGTTCTATTTCGTGTTTGATGACCTTGAACAAATTCAAATTTTCCAAAAAAACATGAATTCTAATATTGAATCTTTATGAAAAATGATTCAGAGTTAAATGAATTACTTTCAATTGGAGAAGAAGGAAGGAATTGGAAAATTTTAAACTAAGTTCGAGCCAAAACTAAGCTTTGTTATGAGGAAGAAGAAGAAGAAGGTAAAATGACCATTTTGCCCTTAGAGGAAAAATTACCAAATTACCCCTGAGTCTAAAATTTAAACATCTTGTTGTTTTTTGACATTTTAAATAAATAAACTCATGGACAAGCTAGGATACACCATCAGTAGTTGCCCTGACAACGTAAATAATATCTAGAATGAAAGGAATTTACAAAAAAAAATAAAGATTTTATAAAAAAGACCAAAATACCCCTAGTTCACAAAAATTTGAAATTCTTACTATTTTGTTATTCTAGTCTGAGAGAAGGTAGTCAGGATATTCTACATTCAAATTAAATAGATTTATATCATTCCTAAACTAGAAATTTGATAAAAAAAATCATTAAATTTAATTCGTATGAAAAATGACCACATTACCCCTAGGGTAAAATTTTAACATTCCTACTACTTTATTATGTTATTTAAAGAATTTGATAGTAAGGCCATTATACACTAGGACCATGTAAACTAAATGTTTCAATAAATCAAATGAGATAAAATTATACTTAAAAATAGATGTTTGTTAAAAATTACTAAAATACCCCTAAGTTCATTTTTCTAAAAATCTTAAAGTTTTTAAGCAATTTCTTGAATTAGTGAAATATATATTGATAGGAAACTTTTTAAGTGAGGATGATAAATCAAACATAAAACTTCTAAGGGATAAAATAACTAATACCCTTTAATTACCAAAACACCTTTCTATAAAAAAAAATGGTCAAACTACTTTCAAACCAAAATCTTTTCATTTTAATTAAATAATAAATATTAACTATGCATGTTAGGACAAATAAAATTGAAAGAACAAATGAAATTACCCTTTTATATAAAGGATTTTTAACTATATTTGATGATGAATGAGTTATGATTGATAATATGTCTTGATTTACTTAAAGATTATTTGATTAATAAATAATAATAACTAATGGATAAACCTTAAGATAGTGGACAATGAGTTATAAAGAGTTTGATAAGTCTCCATGACTTAAAGATCCCCCCGCAATATGAAATCGGGCTACAAAAAGTCAATAATGATTGATAATTTGACCAATTGATATTACTATAATTGAATGACTAATATATATAGCGGGATTTTCCATTTGTGGATGTTTCTTGGAATCTTGTACCTTGAGACTTGATCGAAGGAAGGTAGAAGGCAGCGACTAAAACATAATTCGTGTGAGATACAAGATGAGACAAATGTAATGGGTTAACTACAGAAGGTATCTAAGGAATGTATGTAAGTTGTGGAAGTCCTTAGGGGTGTAAAGACATCAGGTTTGTGGATTGCCCTAGAATAGAAGGTCACATAGAACCTATTTAGCAACCCCGACAATGCAGAACAATACCAAGATCGATGTAGAGTATCTAAGTCTTGTACCAAATCAAGATATGTACTCTCAATCGTCATCCAAAAGTTACAAATTATGGACAAAACAAAACGTTTCACATAAGTCCTCAAGAGTCTATAGTAAGAGACAACGAGGGTCCTAATGTGTAAGTAATAAATAGGACACGATACGGTGAGTTAAGCGTAAACGATTACATGTACGTTATTATATGTGCTTGATGAAAAATAGGTGACTCACTTCTACATATCCTACTTTTTTCATAACAAGATCACTAATGACTATCGTTCCTTGCTCTACTTATCTATAACCCCTCTTTGTGAAAGATGAACTAGGGATCCCTTATACCAACTAAACACCTATATTGGATATATTCGATTTACTTTCTTTCCTGTCGAACCCTTTTCAACTTCTATACCTAGCCAGATAGATCTCCTTATAGTGTTAACTTAAGTTGTACTTCCTAGGTTTTCAGATTCTCCTCCTAGAATTCCATCACATCCTAGAAGAAAACGACCAAATAATTTCAATCAACCTTCTACCTTTACTCTCACTAGCACTAAACCATCTTTAAGAGAAGAATCTTCTGAAGAGAAAGATCCGTCTGAAAACTCTGGAGGTGAGGAAAAATCTTAAATTTTAATTTCTATCTTGTATAAGCAATGAAACTTTTGATGTACATTGATGTAGATTAATGAATGAAAGTTAATCTTTAATTGTTTGTCTAATTGTAATTAAAACTCACCAAATAAATTAAAAAAAAAATTAGAACGTTACAACTTGACATTTCAAGCATGAAATTTACAATACTAGACATCTACAATAACAAGTGACCCAATGAACCCAACAACAATTTTTATAATATACTTTGATGTTATCTTTGAAATTGAGTTTGAACTTAAGCCAACACCATAAAATTCACTTATAAGATAAGAAGTGTCCATGTATATACATTACTTCAACCTTATCACTAGTAAGATAAAGGTTTGAGACACTTGCTATTTAATAGTCTTAAATAAATTTAAATGTGTTAAAAAGTGTATGAAAAAATGAAAATAAAAGACAAAATTAAAAAGATAGTACAAACATGTCAGATGAAAAAAAAAAGAGAAAAAATTATGTTTTGTTTTATCTAAATAAACAAAAGATAAAAACAATTAATAAGAGGAAATGATTTTTTATGAGAAAATAGGTTATGCATTAAGAGTGTAAAGTAGTATTGCACTATTGGGCAATTGTAAATCATTGTGTATGATATATTTGATGATTTTCACAATAATTATCTTAAAATTTATATTAATAATTATTTATAATTGGTTGATTGTGTAAAATTATGTTATAATATATGATCATTAAACTCTTTTTTTATTCTATAAATATTTATCATCTTTTCTCAAAATCATATTTTTATTAAAAGGAAAGCAATTATATCATAGACTTGTTAAAAAGAATCAAATCAAATAATTGTAAATTTTTTATTGCTTGTTGTAAAAAAAATTTATTTGTTAGAATTGAAGACAAGTATTGTGAGTTTACAATATAAAAAAATAATATTACAATAAAATATGATAAAGATATTTAAACCAATAATAAAAATGTTGATTAATATTTATAATATACAAATTATATATATTAGTTCTATAATTTTCAAACAAATTTACTAAAAATGAAAATAAAAA
>JAMLFT010002881.1:0-23730 GCA_026544285.1 Pachyrhizus erosus | reverse complement strand
TATTTTAAATTTTTTATTAATTTTTCATTTTCAAAGTTTAAGATATTATTAACTATTTTTTATTTATTTATTTTACTTAATTTTTATTTTATTTATAGATATGCACTCGAGCAATAAAAATAAGAAAGAAAAAAAATAAAAAATCTCATAATCATTTTATTAGAATAAAAAATTATTTTATTTTTTAATTTATATTTAAAAATCTTAAAAGACAGATATAAAGATCGGAGTGAGAGTCCTAAATCATTTCCTATTTAATGATCTTTTGGTAATTTAATTTCAATGAAAATTATGAGTTTTTTTTATTTGATTGTTGTGCTGATTTTCGGTACATTTTAAAGTATGCATGCCCTATTTTTGTTTTGCATAAAAAATTCTGTCATAGACTCTCTATTTTTTTTAATTCTACATTTTTATTTTCATTAAAATTGGATTATTTGTACTGTCCAGCAGTGGAGTGTTATAATAAAATAAATTGGTTTTATTGTAATTGATGAGGATCTCTTTTCTCTCCATATATGTGCCCCAATTTGATTTATTGTAATAAGCTGGATCCCTGAATAAGTAAAACGACAGAAATGATTTGTGATTGTAATCAAAATCAAAACAATGTAACGTATATTTGTCTTTGTTTAGTTGTTTTGTTAAAAAAATGCAACAGTGGGATGGTATACTAAGATTATTAGGAATCAACTTGTCCTATCCTTTCTAACTGAATCACAAAAGACTTCTCGTCAACAGACATACCGTACGGTACTTACATTTTAATATATCAAAGATCTTAGGACGGACACGCACACATATACATTCCAACAAGGTAAGCTATGTATGTATGTATGTATGTATGTATATATGTAGTTGCCTAAGCCTTCCATTGCTCCACCACCACCATCTCCTATTTTCAAACATTTTCTCTCTCTCTCTCTCTCCTCCACCCCATTTTAGGGAACACCCGCGCTTCTTTTTCATTTTTGGGGTTCTTTATTTGCTGGTTTCGTTTTGTTTTTCTGTGGCTTTGCCTTTCAAAATCGCTCCTTTACCAAAAATTTGAGCGATGAATTGTTGGGATCAGGTTCCTATTGGTATCTCAGAGTTGCCGATGACAACCTCCGCAACACTCATTGCATCAAAACCCAAAATCCTTTGATTCTTAGAAAAGCTAAAAAGGTATCCACACATACACCGACTCCCTTTTTTCTTGTTTTTTTTTTTTTTTTGTTTTGGCCATAAAAAATGGTCAATTTTTCCGTCTCTGGCTTTTCTCTAATTTAGCGTAATTCTTAATCTGATTTTGCTTGTTTTGTTTGATGCTTCAGCGGCCCGTTTCTTGGTTGCTGCTATCAAGGTTTGTGCTTTGCCAGATACCTCTTTTATTTTTATTTTTTATTTTTTATTTTCACCTTAAAAAATTATTTTTTCTGGTTCGTTGGTCTTGGTCATCGAATAGTACGAAATGGGTCGTTTTCTGATAGCTATACTTTTCTTTATTCCGGTACTATTTTCTCAAGGGAACATAGTCAATAAAACAAATGTTTGGCGAGAGAAAATTCTGGGTTTGAATCACCGAAAGTCAATTTTCTAGACATGATATAATATAGAGAATAAGCCACGTTCGATTGAGGATGCTCCGCGTTCCTATCACTTTTGATAATTATTTTACATACATGTATTTCAAACCTTTTTTTGTTAATTAAAATTTTCTTGCTGCTTTTTTTTTTTTTTAATTATTTTAGCATCGTTGGGATTGTACAAATTGGTTTTGGAATTTGAAGTTGTGAGTGCTGAAGATGGATTCGGAAGGCGAGGGTTTTAGGACACCAAAGATGGAAGTGGAAGTGGAAGCAGAAGGAGCTCTGAATTCAAAGATGAAGGGTGCTGGAAACGTAAGCAGTAAAGATATGATTTTCAGAGCTGATAAGATTGATCTCAAGAGTTTAGATGCCCAGCTGGAAAAGCACTTGAGCAGGGTTTGGTCGAGGAGCATTGAGGCAAAACGGCCCAAAGAAGAGTGGGAGGTTGATTTAGCCAAATTGGATTTACGATATGCTGTGGCTCATGGAGCATATGGGATTGTATACAGGGGCACATATGATAGCCAAGACGTTGCAGGTATTTTCACTTCATTTATATATTTTATATGTTGTGTTTTGCACTTTTATTCTGGTGGATTTTTTTTATCTTAAAAAGCGAGTGAATAGAAATTGAATGTTATTTGGTATTTTTAAATGCTGAAACGTTCTGCAATTTTTCTTGTTTCTGACAAAATTGGCTGGTTTCCTCATAGCCCTTGAGTCTTGAGTTTATAATTTTTCTTAAATCGATCATATAGGTTTTGCTGTAATATTATTATTTAAAATTTAAATCTTTGCCTGAGTGTGAGGATGCTGTGCGTGAGAGAACATGGCTTCAGCGTAATGTTGAATATAAATGACCAATGATTTGTGATGTCCTTCTCTTGTGAATTGAGTTACAATTTTTTTTTTTTTGGGGGGAAAAGTAATTTTATCAGTGAGAACAAGGTATGTTTTGGCAATTTTTTTCTCCATGCTGTTATATGTTTGGTCTAATGATGACATATCCAGTTTTTTTACTATAAAGTTATATGTTGAGAAGACGTGTGTTAAAGCCCCTTTGCTGGTTGGCTGAAAACATCAAACTAGCTAATAAAACTATTAGCTTATAGAATTTTATTAGTGGATTTAATTACATTTTATCAAACTTAAATATTTACTCCTCGTATTCATTTATGTCAAACTATATTTTATGAACGTGTATAATAAATTTATGGTATGGAGAATATAGCAGTATACTAATTCTATTATCCTTTTGGGTCTGTAAAAGTAGGGCAGAATGAGAGATAATTTCTATAACTGTTGTATTGTCATCTTGAATTTTATAGTGAAAGTGTTGGACTGGGGTGAGGATGGTGTAGCTACGGCTGCTGAAGCTGCTGCTCTACGAGCATCATTTAGACAGGAGGTTGCCGTCTGGCACAAACTTGACCATCCAAACGTGACAAAAGTAAAAACTCAGTCTTCAATCTCATTTATTTAAATTAATGACTGGTACTTGATATTTTAACAAAGTTGAAGAAAGAAGTGGCCATTACAGATAGCATACTGCTGTTAGTAATGACATTTTTTAAACTTTGCTCTGCTATCTTCTGCATGCTTAGATTTTTGTTCTTTTTACCTGTTTAAGAGGAGATATGAATTAAATTCATAGATCTGCACAGCAAATTTTTTTTTATGAATAATTTTTCAGATTATTCATTGTTTTGTATTCATTTCTGGAACAGTTTATTGGAGCTTCAATGGGTACTTCAAATCTTAAGATTCCGCCAAAAACCTCTCTTAATGCGGATGAAGAGTCCCTTCCTTCTAGGGCATGCTGTGTTATTGTTGAGTTTGTCTCCGGTGGGACACTAAAGCAATACTTGATAAAAAATAGGAGGAAGAAACTTGCTTACAAGATTGTGATTCAGCTGGCTTTGGACCTTGCTAGGGGGTATGCCTCATTTTTATCATCTCTACAGTTACACACTGCATATCTTTTACTAATATAAATAATTTTTTTTCTTCAATATGCAGTCTTAATTATCTACATTCAGAGAAGATTGTTCATCGAGACGTTAAAACAGAGAATATGTTACTAGAGACCAGTCGGAATCTAAAAATAGCTGATTTTGGAGTTGCTCGGGTTGAAGCTATGAATCCAAGTGACATGACTGGTGAAACTGGAACCCTTGGATATATGGCCCCAGAGGTAGGTGTTTCCATGGGATCGCCTCCCTATAATTGTAATAGTCTTTTTTATGATTTCATATACATAAAGAATTTGCAACTTAATAGTTACTTGCATGGCACTGTTTTTATTTTATTTTTTATTGGTAAAATGGGAATAAAAAGGTTTAAACTGGTGGCCTCATACAAGTTATGTAAAACCCCTCCGCATTAGTCCAATTCTAGTGGCTTATGGTGCTATTTCTATCACTATGTATATGCATACATTCAGGGTTGTTTGGTAACAGAGTCACTTCCAGTTATTAGCTTTAACCTTGGGATTACACTATGTGTAGGTTTTGGATGGGAAGCCCTATAACAGGAGATGTGATGTCTATAGCTTTGGCATTTGCTTGTGGGAAATTTATTGCTGTGACATGCCTTATCCAGATCTAAGCTTTGCTGATGTGTCATCTGCAGTTGTTCGCCAGGTCAGTTCACGTGACAAACAACTCTTCCATAGCCATAACATGTTTGCCTAAACGTTGCCCATGGTACATACATGGATATGACATTGATTATATTGTATTCTTTCTTTCACAGAATTTACGACCAGAGATTCCAAGGTGCTGTCCAAATGCCTTAGCAAATATCATGCGAAAATGCTGGGATGCGAATCCAAACAAGCGTCCAGAAATGGAAGAGGTGGTGAGAATGCTGGAAGCACTTGACACTAGCAAAGGTGGTGGGATGATACCTGAAGATCAGGCTTCGGGTTGCTTTTGTTTTGCCCCAATCCGTGGTCCCTGATTCTTGAGTCCATGTTCAAGAGATGAGGTGAAGCACTGCAACTGGCAATTGGTATTTTATATTTTTGCCAGTTCACAACTCAACATCCTTTCCTTTTGGCCAGAATGATTGTGAAAAGAAAGGAAGGGAATTGTATTTTATTTTTAAAATTTTTGGCTAAAGGAGCGATCTCACTTCATTGCTTCTTACATATTGTATTTAGTACTGAAAAGTGAAAACTGGAAATCTCTAATCAAAGCTTCCCCTACTACTACTTGTGCCTGCCTATTTAGAGTATTAGTATTCTCTGTACCGAGTTAAGTTAAGTTGTATGTCCCTGTTTCGGTGAGAAACTTAATCTGACAAATTCTGTTTTTTGGCAAGGGACTAAGTGAAATATGATGTGGAAGAGTCTAACATTTTCTAGCCAATAAAATGCAAACAAGTTATTCAATATATATATATATATATAAGTTTGGTGAAAATATGGTGAGATTTTATAAATTTAGAAGTAAAATTGGTGGTGTGAAATTAGTTGTGTATTATAATTTGTGCTTTATACTACATATATAGGATTAATCGTAACCCTGCGTCCCATATCTTGACATGGGTAACAAATAGGAGTCGGAATTTATATATTATTAACCGAGTCACGATATTTAGATATTCAAATTATATAAACATTGATTGATATTTTAAAATTTTTCTATCTCTTTTTATTAGATCGTATCACTATTTATATCAATTAATTAATTTTTTTTTATCTCATTCTATCTCGATTTAGGTGTAGCACTTTTTGAGTGTCCAAATATATATATATATTTTTATTAATCTACCAACAATCTAACAAGTATCATTTTCCACCCGTCCAATTTTCTATTTGGTATTAGGTATGTATAAAAAAAGGAAACAAATATCACAATTTTTCATTTCATAATTTATTTATAAGTAAATGTGGTCGACCGGTAGTAAATTCAATAAAGACTTGGTGATTCAGCCCAATTTATAAGGAGCAGTTCTAAACTCTCATGGCTTAACACTTTGGTAAGTTGAGATTCGCCTTGCAAAGACTCTTGATCTATATGTGTGGGATGACAAACAGTCCTCATCAAGAATCAGTTCCACGCTATAAGTTAGCGACACGAAACTATAAAAACAAACAAGACACTCAATAAAAATTACTTGCATCTTCATGCAATTTCAGTTTTTGATACTATAAATTAAGTCTTTGTTCCTGCATAAACTTTACAGTACAACTTAAAAAAGTTTTATTATAAAAGTTACATTTATTTACAAGCGGATATCCTATCAAATGATAAAAGTTGAAAGTAATATTTTTTTTATTATCATATTATTGATAATAAATATTTATCAATTTTATTAATAATTAATGTTTGTTAGAGAACTTAATTGATTATTTTTGATAAAATTTTTATTTTCAATCACAATTTTTTCCTTTGAGAAGTTGAAAGTAATATTTGACAGAGGATGACAGGAGTTAAAAGTGCTGTGTTACTTTTATCTACTTATGTTTTAGTTTCACAAAATTAATGTACAAATTTATTAAATAAATTAAACTGAATTCAAGTAAAATTCTGAATGGAAGTTCAAATAGGAGGGGACATGGTTTCTCAAATTTTTAATAAAATTTTGGGAGATAAAAACTTAATAAAAAGATAAAGATAAAATGGGTTTTTGTCATGGGACACCTACGCTTAGCCATGAGCCAAAAAGTAATATAAAGTATGTTTGTTGTAACTTATAAGGTTATATACATAGACTGGGGTGACAAGTTCAATCCATTTAGAATATGGCCATGGCGACGACCCTTGTTCCATCTTCTATTCTTTTGGTTCCCATAAGCACAAATTCATCCCCCAAATTACTTGTAAAATGCAAAACCCTGAAGGAGCTGAAGCAGTTGCATTGTGACATGATGAAGAAAGGCCTGTGCAACAAGGCTGCTGATAGTGACCTTAACAAGCTTATTGCTGCTTGTGTCCAGATAGGTACCCATGAGAGTTTGGACTATGCTCGAAATGTTTTGGAGAATGATGAAGGAAACATGGCCTCCTTGTTCATTTATAACTTTCTGATTAGAGGTTATGCTTCAGCAGGGTTAGGTGACCAAGCAATCTTGCTTTACGTTCAGATGGTGGTGATGGGCATTGTGCCTGACAAGTACACCTTCCCATTTTTGCTGAGTGCATGTTCTAAGATTATGGCGCTTTCTGAGGGTGTTCAAGTTCATGGTGCGGTTCTTAAGATGGGTTTGGAGGGAGATATCTTCGTCAGCAACTCTTTGATACATTTTTATGCGGAATGTGGCAAGGTTGACTTGGGACGAAAGGTGTTTGACAGAATGCTTGAGAGAAATGTTGTGTCTTGGACTAGTTTGATCAATGGTTATGCTGGGAGGGACTTGGCCAAGGAGGCTGTTTCTCTGTTCTTTCAGATGGTTGAGGCTGGTGTGGAACCTAATCCGGTCACCATGGTCTGCGTTATATCAGCATGTGCCAAGTTGAAGGATCTTGAATTGGGTAAGCAAGTGTGTGCTTATATCAGTGAGTTGGGTGTGGAACTTAACACACTCATGGTGAATGCACTGGTTGATATGTACATGAAATGTGGGGATATATGTACGGCAAGGCGAATTTTTGATGAATGTACTGATAAGAATTTGGTTATGTACAATACTATCATGTCAAATTATGTGCACCACGGGTGGGCAGGTGACGTGCTAGTAATTTTGGATGAAATGCTGCAAAAGGGACAACAACCAGATAAGGTAACCATGTTATCTACGATTGCAGCCTGTGCACAGTTAAGTGATCTTTCTGTTGGGAAGTCATTCCATGCTTATGTCTTACGGAATGGACTTGAAGGTTGGGATAACATTTCCAACGCCATCATTGACATGTACATGAAATGTGGCAAAAGAGAAGCAGCTTGCAAAGTTTTTGAGCATATGCCAAACAAGACGGTGGTGACTTGGAATTCTTTAATTGCAGGTTTGGTTAGACATGGTGACATGGAATTAGCTTGGAGAATCTTTGATGAGATGCTTGAGAGGGATCTTGTATCTTGGAACACTATGATCAGTGCATTGGTTCAAGCAAGCATGTTTGAGGAAGCAATTGAGCTATTCAGAGAGATGCAAAACCAGGGGATTAAAGGAGATAGGGTGACAATGGTGGGTATTGCTTCTGCCTGTGGATATTTAGGAGCTCTTGATCTTGCCAAGTGGGTATGTACTTACATTGAGAAAAATGACATTCAGATGGACTTGCAGCTTGGCACAGCTTTGGTTGACATGTTTTCTAGATGTGGTGATCCCTCAAGTGCTATGCATGTTTTCAAAAGAACGGAGAAACGGGATGTGTCTGCCTGGACTGCTGCCATTGGAGTTATGGCAATGGAGGGAAATACAAAAGGGGCTATTGAGCTTTTTAACGAGATGCTCAAACAAAAGGTGAAACCAGATAATGTTGTTTTTGTCGCACTATTGACAGCATGTAGCCATGGTGGTTCTGTGGACCAAGGGAGGCAGCTTTTTTGCTCAATGGAAAAAATCCATGGAATAAGTCCTCAGATTGTCCACTATGGATGTATGGTTGATTTGCTTGGTCGAGCTGGACTGTTGGAAGAAGCTCTCAATCTCATACAAAGCATGCCAGTAGAACCTAATGATGTTGTGTGGGGATCTCTGCTAGCAGCATGTCGGAAACACAAAAATGTTGAATTGGCACATTATGCAGCTGAAAAGATAACACAATTAGCCCCTGAAAGAGTTGGGATTCATGTGCTTTTATCCAACATATATGCATCGGCTGGAAAATGGGCTGATGTAGCAAGAGTGAGGTTGCAAATGAAGGAGAAAGGGGTCCAGAAAAAGCCTGGATCAAGCTCAATAGAGGTTCACGGATTGATTCACGAGTTCACCTCGGGTGATGAATCACATGCAGAGAACACCCGGATTGGATTAATGCTAGAGGAAATAAACTGCAGGCTAAGCGAAGCAGGGTATGTTCCTGATACAACCAATGTCTTACTTGACGTTGATGAGCAGGAGAAAGAGCATTTACTCAGTAAGCATAGTGAGAAACTAGCCATGGCTTATGGACTAATCACTACTGGTCAAGGTATACCCATACGGGTAATAAAAAATCTTCGAATGTGTTCTGATTGTCATTCATTTGCAAAATTAGTATCAAAATTATACAATAGGGAAATTACAGTTAGAGACAATCACAGGTATCATTTTTTTAAGGAAGGATTCTGTTCTTGTAGAGATTATTGGTAATAGATTTACTTAGAGATCTCTGGTTTACAAATCAACTTTAACCTTGGCAATTTAAGTCAAAACATCTACTAATGGGCTTCTATTTTTTTGCTAAAAGATGGGACTTAAACAGAAGGGGAAAACACCAAACAATACTTGAATCACTCGGAAAGCAGATATTCCAAAAGCATCGGCAGAAATCAAAGGACTTAATTTTTGTTTAAAATTTTGCAAGAAGGAAGTGTGGATTTATGGGCGCCTATGTTTAAGTCGAATCCTATGGGCATGACTCCCCAAAGTCAGAAAATTACTATTAACTCGTTTGACATAGAGATGATGCAAATACACGAAGGCATTTCAAGTTCCTAAAGGTACTGAGTGATTTGCCCCCAGGCAACATTGAACCTCAGCCAAAGTGCTCAACACAACCTCAGCCAAAGTGCTCAACACAACCTCAGCCAAAGTGCTCAACACAACCACAGCTCACTTAATAAGACTCATGCAAACACAACTTAAGGCTAGTCTAATCACATTTAAGATCGTAATGTCCTCTCAAAAACATCTAAACACTACCTATTACATTTCTTTGTGCTCTACCATACCACGTATCCTATGAAGACACTAGAATCACTCTGCCTATCACATTACTTTGTGCTCTCCCATACCATGTATCCTAAGAAGCCCCACTAGAATCAACCCTAATCGTTGATATTAGATAAGATTGTAAACATCCAAGGATTCCCAATATCTCACATCAAGATGCGATTGCCAATTGGCAACAACCCACTCCAATTACAAAATCCCATTAGTCCAAAGTCAGTCACCCTCACCCACTCTTATTGCAGGTATCTTCTTATTTGAATATGTTGTTACTTTGTCAAAATCTCTCCTGATTTGAGTATTTAAGTCTTTCTAAGCGTATTTTGAATTGTTGTTTGAGAGACACCAAACGTGTGTCCAATGTACAAAACAGAAAAGTAACAACAGTGATACATTACGTTCAACTCAACTGTAGCCCAAACACACCCTAAGTATCCTTGAACATTGTGTACGGATTGGTAATTCTGAAGCCAAAAAAAAAAATGTGGTATAATATCCTCCGTAAGCAGCATTTTGCCACCTTTGCGTTTAAAAAAAAGTGTTAGAAAAATATCCTTTTAATTTAGTGGTAGTTTGTTATTTAATAATATTAAATAAGAAACGTTATCTTTTTTAAAATAACTATACATCTATAGATAATTTTGATTAAAAGTATTAAAACAACATTCATTATAAAACTATTTTTCAGATAAATGTGTCCAAACATAAATCAATTCAATCAAACTCACTTTTTACTAAAATCAATTTTGCGAAATCAACTTTGCAGATTCTAATCCAATCACACATACACTATCAGTTTTAAATTCTGCATGCAAAGAAGTATAGATTTCCTTCGTTCCACGCTATTGAAAAATGCGTAATCGGGGGTTTGCGGTGACTTAAATTTATAACAAAAATGTTCGAGGTGGCTCATGTAATCTTCCGTCCAGGATTTTTTTACTAGGAATGGAATATCACGTGTTCTGGCCTCCACGAGACAACTGAAACGCAGCCATGTATAACTGAAGCTATTTGCAGGGTACAATACAAAGCCTCAAAACTAAATGGCTTGATGTCTTCATGATGTGTGCTCTAATTTTGGGAAAATGGAATCAACAAAACCATTGTACATTGGGTCCACCTTCCACAGACTAGCAAGATGAAAATGTGATGAGGTTTGCCGATGGATTTCTTCAATGAGCCAGATGGTGGCCTCAGCTTTGTGTGGATGAACTATGTTGTCCAAGGGCTTGTATTCATCCTCACTGCCAATTCTCAACTGATCCCATTGCTTAAGGAGAATATTTGTGAGGTAATGAAGAGGCTGTCCGTATATTTGCTTCATGGATCTGCCCAATCCCATCCATGAGGTAAATGGGATCGTAGAGCCTCGATGATTTGGGATTGGGATCTGCTTCATGTAATTCTGATACATTTCTGCCCGTCTGATGAGTGCATCTGCGTGCAAGCAATGACCCTTAAAGTAAGTGCATGCATAAGAATGGCAAGCAATCCAAGATTAAGAATGACACATACACATACAGGCTATCTACAATCCGAAGGACATAGGAGTACAGGGTGAAGGCAACGATATTAATAAGTTGTTCAAATTGATAACAGCAATGAGTTACAAGCTAAGAATCCTGAAAGAGAATGTGACAAAAGTCTCCCATTTCCGATGTGACTAGAAATAAAAAGAATTTCAGTAAGTGCTGTCTTAGCTGATATGCTTGAAGGCAACTTTCAACATAAATATAAATATTTTGAACAAAACAAGGTGACAAAATATAATAAAAAAGGATGTCATTCGAGGTTAGATGCATCATACATGTTATTGACATTGTAAAGCAAAATTGACCTCTCACTAGTCACTAACGATTAACATCGAATAAGAAAGAAACAATGTGCTTTAAAACAGAACTAAAAATCACAAATATAGTTCAACATTCTGACCATTTACCCCGTTTAACATCATGCCTCTGACTACACTGATCTGACCATGGAAAAAAAAGAAGCAATAAGATGCCATAAAACAGAACCACAAAACCATCCATATAGATACACTCGAGTCGTCAATAATTAAATCTTAGATTGTCCAATTAAGAAGTGATTTTGACTCTCAAACTTTGATATACTGAAACAAGCAGGTAATATCTATGTATCCGTACGGGGCAATGCATAATTAGCATAAGATTTAAAAGAAATTGATATGCATGAATACCTTGGGACTTGGTAGCTATGGAGGAGTTAGGGTTAGTTGGAGGGTTGGGACGAAGGGTGTTTGGGGAAGAAGAAGAGACATCAATTTGATTTTCCCATGGAAATGATCTCTTCATCGCAAAACAAAACCCCTAATAGTGAAGTGGGGAAGCAAAGTACCCAAATTGAATCGGTAGAATGAAGTGGGTCCGTCCAACTGCACACTGCACACTGCAAACCTTCACCAAGTCAGTGTCTTTCTTACTTCAATGCACGCCTATAGGATGTAGTATTTAAATGCAAATTCATTAATTAATGTTAATCCATTTGTGTTAGACTAACAAACTTTTTCTAAATAAATAAATAAAAATGACAATACGAACTGAATAAATCAAATCGCATTTCAGTCCACTAATTGAGTCACCTAATAAAATAATATAAAAAAGAAAAGGAAAACATGAAAAAATAAAGAAAAAAATCATAATAAATTAAAAAAATTAATAAATAATATTTAAAGTTAAAATTATAAAATACATAATATAAAATCATAAAAATTTACAATACAAAATTATATAATTATGCAGTATGAAAAAATTAAAAAAAAATATTTGTTGAAAATCTACGTGCACAAATTCAATATTTGTATTCATTTTTTTATCATGTTTATAATTTTAAAATTCAACTGGAATTAATTATTTAAATCAATCCAGTTTTTTTCCTATTTTTATTTGGATTAATCGGGTCATTCGCTCAACTCAAACCTGTATTCACCCCTAATTTTGTTGCTATATATATAACATGCCTACTTTTCTAACTTAAATATGAAAGCATATTATAATTAAGAAGCAAGACACTAACATCTTTTATTACATATATTTAAGTTTAATAGACATATATTATTAATAAAAAACTATTCTGTTAATTAATCAAAAAATAATATTAATATGATTTTAACTTGTAAAATAATTATTATAAAAACATGAAGTTATTATTATATGAAATGAAAATATAAAAGATGTTTACAATATTAATTTTTTTTAAGGTACAATATTAATTTATAAACGTAGGTATACCATATATTTTAATTCACATGATGTTTCTTTTTTCTTCTGCATTGAAAAGAAAATGTTTATATAAATAGATAGATTTTGTCTTGCCATATTCAAGGTAGCCCCAAAAAATGATCTCCAGGTTCCCAATCCTAAACCTCTTCTTCACTAACAGTCTTTCTCGAAGAGCAACCGCCGCCGCCGCCAATTGGTCGCAGCGTTTCCTTTACGGCAAGCCTCTCTGCACGACGGCGGAGTCAGCGGAGCTCCCAGCGTGGCTCAAGTTCTCCGACACTCTGACCCCTCCAGATGCTGACTCAGATGACAACTTCGTTATCCCTTCACTGGCTTGCTGGGTGGACACGCACATGCTCACTGCGAAGCCCAAACATGTGACGCAATCTCCGAAGCAAAACAACCTTGAAGACGTCGATACAATAACCCAAGTTCTCAAAAAACAGTACCCTTCTCCCGAGTTAGCCGCTTTAGCAATTGATGGACTTGGTTTTCAGCCATCAAGCAGTTTGGTTTCACAGATTCTGAATAGATTCAGCAACGATTGGGTCTCGGCTTTGGGGCTTTTCAAATGGGCAAAAGCTCTAACAGGTTATCGGCATTCCCCCGAACTCTACAACTTGATGGTTGACATCCTTGGAAAGTGCAAAACCTTTGATCCCATGTGGAACTTGGTGGAGGAAATGTCACAACTTGAGGGTTATGTGACATTGGAAACAATGGCTAAGGTAATGAGGAGGCTTGCCAAGGCACGCAAGCATAAAGATGCCATAGAAGCATTTCGTAGAATGGGGGAGTTTAGTGTCAAGATGGACACTGCGGCGTTGAATGTGCTCATGGATGCATTGGTGAAAGGAGACAGTGTTGAACATGCCCACAAGGTTGTTTTGGAGTTCAAGAGTTGGATTCCTTTGAGTTCTCATTCTTTCAATGTTTTGATTCATGGGTGGTGCAGAACCAGGAAGTTTGACAATGCAAGGAAAGTGATGGAGGACATGAAGGAACACGGGTTTGAGCCTGATGTTTTCTCGTACACTAATTTCATCGAAGCATATTGCCATGAGAAAGATTTCCGCAAGGTGGATCAAGTTTTGGAGGAGATGAGAGGAAATGGGTGCAGCCCTAATGCTGTGACCTACACTAGTGTGATGCTTAGTTTGGGGAAAGCAGGGCAACTGAGTAAAGCTTTGGAGATTTATGAAAAAATGAAGAATGATGGCTGTGTGGCTGACACTAAATTTTATAGTGGCTTGATATTCATTCTTGGTAAAGCTGGGAGGTTCAAGGATGCCTGTGACGTGTTTGAGGATATGCCTAAGCAGGGGGTTGTGAGAGATGTGGTGGCATACAATACTATGATTTCTACTGCTTGTGCACACTCGCGGGAAGAGACTGCCCTTAGGTTGCTTAAGGAAATGGAAGACCGGTCGTGCAAGCCCAATGTTGGGACTTACCATCCACTGCTCAAAATGTGCTGCAAAAAAAAGAGAATGAAGGTGCTCAAGTTTTTATTGGATCACATGCTCAAAAACGATATAAGCCCTGATTTGGCGACTTACTCGCTCTTGGTAAATGGTCTCTGTAAAAGCGGAAAACTTGAGGATGCTTACTCGTTTTTGGAGGAAATGGTCTTGCGGGGATTGATTCCCAAACCCAGCACGCTCAAGCGATTGGTTGGAGAGCTTGAGTCCAAGACCATGTTAGAAGAGAAAGAACGTGTTGAGAAATTGATGGATCGCTTCTCGCAGAAAGGAAATATTTAGTGGTTATGGCATAAGATGAACTTATTTCCAAGTCATGAAAGAAAATGGAAATGACCTTTAGTCTTTGGGAATGAATCCTTTTGTGTTATTTTCACAAGGTTATAACCTGAAGATTTTGGTTTTTCATTTTTCTCTTCTTAAATGTAGGCAAATTTTAATATTATTCCACACATTTGAGAAGAGAAAGATTTACACATTTTTACATCATTTATTTGCTCAATGAACTGACTCGAGTGTACTTGCGTTTTGAACGTGATTTATGTATGTTCTATTCGTACTCAAGTAGGCTTGATCACCGGTTACAGAGAAACAAATGTGCAGTTCTTATTTTACCCAAGTTTTTTTGGTAGATGTTATTCAACACTAGTTGCACCCTGTGTGCTTTTAAACGTACTATTATTGTCTGAAATTTTAAAAAAATAAGAAATAAGTCTCAGTTCCTGTTTAATAAATCTTATTGACGACTTCATTCCTGATTGTTGTCTTAGTGGTTGGTGATAGACGGATTTGAATTTATTTTATTTTTTATAATAATATAAGTAATTTTTATGTTACAGAATTTTTTTTGGGTACATTCCAATAAGCAATGTTTACATATATTATTATAAAAAACATTATTGGTATTTAAGTTTTCAAACGTTGTCACAACCAAAAAATCTCAAAACTCTTGATCAGTTTCCGGGAGGTGGGGGCCTCTATAAATCGATTGGTATCAGGTTATAGCCCATGCTGATCGCTTAATAGATAAACTACCTCGCAGAAGACAGAATTGAGTTAAGATTAGCAAGCATTTTGGTTCGCATCTAGTCTAGCTTGAAAATTAATAGAAACAAGTTCGGGGGGAAAATTAATCATAATGACTTAGATGAAGCATTATAGAATGTGTATAAACACATCCGGATAAAAACCCCTAAGGGGTATAGAACATAACCTAGAAATGTACAGCGTATTTGATCTTGTTAGTGAAACTTGTACAATGCTGAACATGGAATTGTGGCACTGGCACGGGAAGGGAATAACTTAATCGTGTTTTTCGGACATACCATTGTTATTTTCACATCAAATTCAAAAAAGATGCAAAAGCAACTGAGAGTGGCTTCTGGCCGGATGTGGATCGGTTATATATCCAAACATGCACTTAAAGGTATTGCCTCGTGTGTTGGGATAACAGAGAACTTGACATTTTATGCAAAGGCAACCTTCTAGCCATTGGCTTCTGCCACCCGAGTCTCTCTAGGAATTCCTCAATCAACCTATAAATTTAAATTTGATAAATATGTATATAGATAATAGAGGATAAAAGCAGTAAACCACAAAAACTAAGTAACACGCACATGCTGCAAATGGCCTTTTGGGATGCAGCCAGCTCACGATCTGGGAAAGATTCTTCCAACCGAAAGCTCAACCAAACATACAGATCTAAGACCTGCAATTTTAGCACCAATCAAAAACTGTAAAAAATTGAGGGGTTAACTGGTTCAAAATCAGTCAAAAAATGGATTTATTAACATTTTCCATCAAATTGAACGAAGGAAAAACATCATCAACTCTGTACAGTGTTCATGGTTGTTAAAATAATGATTGAAATCATGACATTGCAAATGACCACGACCATTGATTGACCCCTGACAAATAGGTTATTTGAGTGAATTAAAATATATATATATACATATATTAAAAGTAACAAAAGAAACCTTGTGGATGGATTCCAGCTCCTTAAGAGCAGCTGGCGTCTTGGGCACTTTGAGTGACCCTGGCGTAAATATTTCTCGAAGCCGGACAAGGCCTTTCTTTGCATAATTCTCTGCAAACTGGTTTATCATAAGTTGCGTCATTTTGATGACCATTCAAATTAACATCAACATATTTCATACTAACAATATGATTATTACCTGTGTCAGGCCTTGAGATGAAATTTCATCATCCATGTCAGCTGGGCTGAATATTAAAACTATCAGTTAAAATTACAGACACCCTAATTTTTTCATTCCACTAGGTTTTCAATTCTTAGTATTGTCCTACAGACTAGGATATTGCATTCTGAAATTTTGTTATTTCCTGAAAAGATAAGAACGTACCTGATACAGAAAAGGTATTTCTCATGTAATCCAAGGGGAAGCTCGTCGATAACAGCAGCCACTTTCTAGTACCAGCATGTACAAACAACACCCACCAAACAAAAGGGAACCCAGTAAATAAGAATCAAATAATGGAGGTAATTGATAACTGATATTACCAATGAACAAGAAGATAGCATTGATATGAAATATCCATAATTCAATGGCAAGGCAGATATTAAAAGACATACCAGTAATTGTTCACAGTTAACAATGAAATAATTTTCAGATAATTTTGCATTGTCAAGAAAATGTGCCTGCAATATTTAAAGGACAAAAATATAAATAATTATTTAGTTTTGGAAGATAAGAGATAATAAGATAATGCATTTAAATGTTAAACCTAAGGACTTTCAACTTCGATGAATTGACAGATGAAATTGAGTGGAATAAGATGCTTGCCCACTTGGTAAGTAACTCGCAATCATATGATTTTCTTTGCACTTGTAATGGACAACAATGAGAAATAATATAATTTATAGAGTACTATGGATGACAGAATGGAAGTTAAAGCAAACAGTAACAAACAGAAATAATTTACCAGTATTTGATAGAAACCATTTCTCGGGTGTAATCGTGAATACATATACATCAGATCAAAGGTAGGAAGCAAGCCAGCATGCTGTATCAGAATAAGTAGTATACACAAATCATCAATAAAAGATGAAATAAACCGAGTCCAGATAAGAGTAGAGCATATCTACTAGAAGCTTTCTATGTTTCAGTTTCACCTAGGTAACATACTTAGTATAGGGTAGTAAGGTATTCGGTTACCTCTAAAATGGGTGATGGAGAATTCAATGATGAATGGAGCAAGGGTAGATCCTCTTCATCCATGCATGTTACTTCTCCTACAGGAAAATTTGACCCATATCTACCAGCTCTGCCTGCAAACATAAGTGCTTTCAATGCTACCAAGAACAATGTATGATCCAAATGGACAGGACATATTAGCCCAAGCTTCCACATATTCATAAAATAGAAAAATAATATCTATTAGAACAGTGATTCATGAATATTTGACTTTAGTAGTAAGTTTTTCAAACCCAGAGCGGATTCCAAATCAGTTACTTAAATAAATTAAAATTGAATCAATGAATTGAAAATAATACAAAAAACATCAGTGTTAATCAAGATATTCTTGCTGCCTGAAGGAGAAGTAATAGGTTGTGGAGAGAAAGAAAAGAAAAATGTCAAAAGGGTTTGTTAAAGTCACAAAAACTGGGAACAAAAACATATTTAAGCAGAAGTTTAAATTATATATTATAACGTAGTACAGATTTTTCCTAAAAAAACATCTTTTGATGGTCTCACAGAATCTTGCATATCCAAACTGTATCCTAGAAGATTTGACAAGTATCATAAAAGTAATAGAGTCAAAAAATTAATTTGTTATATGCTCACTGTTAAATGCAAGTACCTACCCTGAATTATCCAGCAAACTCAGCATCCAACAAGGATAAAATATAAATAAAAAGAATGCTTTGATGTCTACTTGTCTAAGCTATCAAATTCTATACATAGGTACAGCTGCATGCCACATGGCAAAAAGTAAGAATAGATTAACTATGCAATGTTAACACTCAATGTTAGACAGCTTGAAAGTTGATGCAATATTTGTAAAATCTCCAAAAATAATTGAGTTATATGCTTACTTAAACATAAAAACATATCTGTTTATTGAAAAAAAATTCAAAACAAAATAAAATATTAGTGTTAATATATATCAGATAGAATCCTTTATTCACCAAAAAAAAAAAAGATACAATCCTTTAGCCAAATTCAGGAACAAGGCCCATCCACTTATATGAATTTAATGCTACCTGCAATCTGCTTGATCTCAGGTACAGTCAGATCCCGCACCTCAAATCCGTCAAACTTCTTCATGGTTGAAAATATGATCCTAGAGATGTTTAAATTAAGACCCATTCCAATGGCATCACTGGCCACGAGAACATCAAGCTCACTACTTGCATCATTGAACATACTTGCCTGCAGTCCTAATGAAACTTTAAACTCAGCAAACTCTTGGCATAGAGGAGGGACAATACAAAGGAAATGAGAAATATTTATCAACATATCAACATATGCCAATAAATGTAGCAGTGAACTAAGGTAATCCTATAAACTAAAGACAAACGAGAAGAAATTTCCAAACAGAACAATAAAATAACACTGAAACCACATAAAATGGTTATGGTCAGCATGAACATTTCTGTCAGGGAATGAGAAACACAAAGAACAAAACAAATGGCAAGATTTTTGTATGAGCCATAAATGTTAGATTCTAAAGGATTACATTACCATGACAAGTGCAATTCAAAAGGAAAACCAAAAACTAGTTAGACAGAGTAGGAGCTCACACCTGCCTTGTTCGAGTCTCTGGTGGCAGTGAACCATAAACTACTGAACAAAGATGCTTTCCTTCTTTCTCAATTCTCTTCTGAGCAATATGAATATCAACTTGTATTAGTTAGTTTGCAGTGCAGAAACCAACTTAAAGAACTTACAATTGAATTTGCACAATTCACAATTCATTAGCAGCTTGCATTTTTATGAGATAAAATATCATTTTAAGTGTCACTCTCTACTTATGCTAACCAAAATGGAGAAAAAAATGTAATGAGTAAAGTGTTTAATTGGCCAAACCTTACCTAGTTCAAGTAAACTCTGGGATATTGTCCCCATTCCATATATAACGTGAATCAAAATAGCACCAGGAACACGGTTAAAAACTTCTAGGCTTGGATGTTCAATTAGAAAGACAAAGATTGGAGTCAATTACAAGCTTATTCTAGTTATGACTTGTGAATTACTATCTATTGAATTTTTAACAAAGTCAGTGAGGGCAATTTTGTAGGGGGTAATGCAAAGTGCACAAAGAAATCTATAATCAAAGACAGAAACTCAAAGATGTTATAAATTCAGATGTATAAAAAAAGTAACATAGAAATCAAGGTTTCCACGCATTACCTACAAATCTCTCAATATCTCATCAAAGCCAAAAATCAAATTATCAATCTTTTTTGTCTTTCTTTTTACTTTGTATTTTGTTCACTTTCTTGGATGTTGCAAACATGTAAGTCACTATAAAGAGTTTAAACAACTTTTTTGGACCCAACTGTTTCTTTAGACCAGTTAACACAGCTCAAGCTTTTTGCTTAATTTAGGTCCTCCTGTTCGGAGTGATTTTCTAGTTTTAGTCTTGAAAATTTTCGTAACCAAAATCAATTTTAGTTTTGAGTTGAGTTTCGTTTATAGTTTTTAAAAAGTAATTACAAACTAAAGATGAATAAAATGAGTCAACAATTTCATCTTATCATGTTTCATTATGAAATAATGTAGTACAAAAAAATATCGAAACATTTAAATAATTAAAAATAAAAAATAATCAAACCTACCTAAAAATAGTATAAAATTTGAAAAATATAATATTTTACAACAAAAATAAATATATTAAAACTACACAAATAATAAAAAAAAACACAATCATGACAATAACAATAATAAAGATATATAGCACAAATATTTTTACTTTTGTTTAGTTTTTATTGAACAAAAAATTATACATGAGTAAGTAATAACATTGCAAAATATCATATGATTTCACTAATCATAGAGTTTAAACATTCCAAAATGTCATAATAGTAAGAATGTACTACATATAATTACGTTATTATATTAGTTGCATCTCATAATCATATAGCCAATCAATCTTGAAAATTAGTCATTTAACAAGTATTTGCAATATTTCCATGTGATGACACATGTTACTCTGTCATATTGTTTCCATCTAATTCTTCAACTTCTAATTCAACATTTTCTTCAGCACAACAATCTAAGATGATTTTTAGTTTTAAAAATTAATTTTTTTATTTTAAAATAAACTAGTTTAAAAATTTCCTATCATGTTAAAATTAGTTTAAAGGTAGATTTAAATAGGTCTGGTAGTGTTGACGGTGTTGTAGTGATAGTTGTAATGGTGGAGGCAATTTGGTAATGAGTGACGGTAACAGTGGTGACAATAACAGTGTTGGTAGTAGTGATAGTTGAGGTAGTTGTAGTGTTGGTGTTAATGGTAGTAGTGGCAGAGGCGGCAACCAAGGGCAGATCTACCTTAATAGAAATGGTGGCAATTGCCTCCACAATAATTTTTTTTTACTTAAAACATTAAATAATTTTTTTTTGCCCCTATAAAATAAAATATTTTTTTAATGAATGTAAAAAAGTTATAAGAGATAAAAGATAGAATAAATTAGATTTTTTACTATGAGATTATGTATTGATAGAATAAATTAAATATTTTATTATGAAATTAGGTATTTTGTAAAAATTTATAAATAATTTTTCTATAAAATTAAAAATCATATTTACAAATCTTTTTTCCTTAGTTTTAAAAATGAACATAAAAATGTTTTGAAATTGAATTAAAAACTGTTTCAACTTCATTTTTGTCGAATACGTTTTGTTTTAAAAATTATATTTGAAAACCCAAAACTCACAATCATGCCGAACAAGTCCTTAACAAAAGCCTAACAATCAGCTTCATAAAAACTTGTCCTAGAAAAAACATTGATCATTGTAAAATAGAAAAAAAAAACGAAGCAAATTACTGAAACCGGTAACAACCTTTCCTAATTTGTTGATGTTTGATATAATTTCAGTAATATTCAAAATAAATTCTAAAAATAAATAAGTGACCACTTTTTCTGAACTATTTAACATGACAAACAAAAGCGAACAATAACAGTAACAGTGAAAATGAATAAACACAGAAGTTTGGGCATAAAACAAAATATGAAAGCATACAAGTTAATTTCAAGAACAGTTAAAACAAGTAAAAGCTCGCCTTCAATTTGTATATCTCCTGACGTGAAAAGGTTACAATGCAATCACCATTTCTGACATTAGAGAAAGATCCAAGAGGAACACTCAGTGGGACTAAAGGTGACAGTCTCTCATAAAATTGAACCTGCAGCACGCATGAAGAAACCTTTGTCAGAGAATTCAAACAACATTTTAATGAAAACACCATGAATAAGCAGAGAACCTTGACAGCGGTTGCTATTTACTACAATGGCAAATTTGCAAAATGAAATTATTGGTCTAACGTATATGGTCCCTTCCCATCCCCCATAAAAAATGTTGTTCAGAGACACAAGTTTGGGTACCTCAACTTCATCACCAGTGATTTTCAATATCTCCTGAATAAGGGGAACAGCAGCTGGATCTCCACAGAGGTGAAGTTCATCAGCAGCAATTCCTAATAAAGCACGTGTAAATGAATATCCCCTTGTAGCACACCCTATCATCTGGATAAAGATAAAGGTTACAGGGTAAAAGAAGTCACAACAACAAGCATGCCATGGAAAGCCTATAAACTTTTATTTTCACAGAATCACAATAAATGGAATAACAACTAGCAAAGCCCACAATGCCTCCTCAATGCAGATGTTTCGGTCATAAAAAAAATTAGTCCAATTCTGAATTAGTAATACTGTTAAAATTGAATAACTGACATGACAAGATTATGATAAGAACAAAACCTTCAAGGGTGGAACCTAAAGTCCCAGCCTTTTTTCAATGCGAAATGTATTATGTTGGTACACATAAACCAAGTAATTCTGGGAGTTATTTTAGATATAATATCTAAAAGGAATATCCGAATGAAAATTTTACGTGCCTGAATTTCATCAATAACAGCACAATGATAATCAGCTGATACATCAGCCATTTCAACTGTAACAGCCTTATGATTTGCACCGTCAACTTCCTCTCTTTCCTGACCTGTAATGAGATCACAAGGAACCTGTCCATTGTTCAACCGTTTTGCTATTTCCCATGCCAACAATCTTAAAGGACCACAATAGACACCTGCAAAGTACAAAAATACTTAATCTGCTTACCAAGTTTTCATCCTCCTACATTATTGTTTACCTTATAATTGCAAAAGATGGATAACTAACTTACCAGAAACACTTGACTCGAGTTTCTTAAGAGCATGATGTGTTTTGCCACTATTTGTTGGACCAACATGCAGGATAACCTTGCGATGTTTCTTTCGTGCCTGTGGATACCATGTATGAGGGCAACTAAAACAACCAATAATAAAGCATCATCAGTATTCAGAACCATTGCCATAAAGATTTATAATCACATAAAGGTTTACTTAACAGCTTTTGAGAGAAAAAGCAAACAATTTTACTTGCAAACAGATAAAATATGAGTGTCATGTATACTAACGTCAAGTCAGTAAAATCATTTCTGACGGGACCATTACAGCTGCTATATGGATGCACCTTATTCGCAGCACCACCTAAACTTTGAAACTTGAACTGAAAGTATAGACGAATGAGCTCCTTATTACCTGGATGGGTGATGAGATGTCATCGACATCATACAAACAACAAAAGTAAGTCTATATTGGAATTCAAATGACAACAAAGATAAGGGCATTTTGAATTTAGCGTTTTAATCGTTCCAAGTTCGAGGGAAAAAAATCATAGGAAAATACTTGGCTGCTACATTCGAATTTAATTAAAATTATTTCCTAAACTATTAGTTGACAGTTCAGTCATGCGACAAGGCTTTTTAAAGATGAAAAACGTATCTAATTGAAACCAACTGGAAAAGCAGATGGCGATGAACGTTGAACCATGTGTTAGAATATTTGATAGTGAAATTTTCAGCAAAAGCACAAAGGCGGAGCGAGAATAACGAAAACAAAAAGCGGACGATGGTAATAGAGATTTAAAGGTTGACGGGAGCGAACCGAGTAGATTGCGGTTGCGGCGAAGAAGAAAGGAAGCCATTGTTGTTGTGTTGGGAAGAGAGTGTGAATGAATGTCAAGTTCGATAGAAAAAGGTCAAATCAAATCAAATGGAATAAGAAAGAAAGGGAAAGTGTAACGTTCGATTAAGGCAACGATGGATGGATCCAAAACGTTGCTTCCTTTGACCACACAACCTGCGAACCTCACTCCCCGCCTCTTCAACCTCCCATCATCTCCAAACATCACTCTTCTTTAGATAAATTTATCAGTGATTAAATAAATTTCTATATTTAAAATAAATCCAATGTCTTTATAAATTAAAATTAATTTATATATTTTTAAATTTTCTTTTATACAATTTCTCTAAAAATCATTTTTAACTTATATATAAATTAATTTTAATTTATGAAATATTTATTTTTTTATTTTCTTTTTTTATAAA
>JAMLFT010002880.1:0-23732 GCA_026544285.1 Pachyrhizus erosus | reverse complement strand
TATATCAGTTGTATACATATACGGGTTATGTGCGTTTTACTTTCTTCCATGTAGTTCCTTTATCTCCTACCTCTTACAAGCATATTAATCTCCCGATAGTTCTCACTCAGGTGGAACCTCTAAGGGTTTTGTGTCTCCTCTTGGTTTTCCTTCTCAGCCTAGAAGAAGACGTCCCTGTAACTCATCCACAGGACATGCTAGGTTTAGGACTACTAGACCTGTTCCTAGTGTTGATGTTTTTGAGGAAGAAGACCTTTTAGAGGATCCAGAAGACAATGCTTAGATTTATATTATGTTTTCTGTAGTATAGTTAATTGTTGTAGAATATAAATATAAACCACTATTGTGTTTTGAAGTCGTTTGTAAGACGCAAGTTGAAACCCTATATGTAATATATATATAAAGTATTTTGTTTAATAAAGTCTACTCTTTAATATAAGTTTACTCTTTAATAAAAAAATAGTTGTTACAGTAGCCACCTTCGCCTATCCCTCATAAATAAAATAAGCCACAAATGAGGTATGGAAACACTGTAAATACGAAGAAATCATAAGTAGAAGAGACGCAAAAATGAGAAAGCAAAACTAAAAAATTCTCCACGATTTGGAACCTTTTTTTCTTATTTTCCTCACAAATAGCTTCGTTTTGATCTTAGCTTCATTCTAGTTCGATCAATTTGACGAAAGGGAGGAAAAATTGGAAATTCGTAGTGACGCTGAAGAATTGCCAAAAAATTTAAAAGCTTTGTTGGAATTTCAAAACTTAGATAGGAGGAGTCTTTGTCTTTCGAATTTCTTTCTGCTAATCCATTCCTGTTCTTGAATATGCTAATTCCATAATGAATCTCTAAATTGGTACAAAGAGTGATCAATTTGCAAATTCAAAATTTGATTTCTCCTCTATCAATCATGGGCGCCAATTTGTTTTGTCAAACTATTTTGACCTCAAATGCAAATATGAATTTTGTTTAGTTGTAGAAATTTTAATGTTAATTGGATGGCTTGATTAGATTACATCATATGTGGAAATTCTGTACAATTCGAATGGATACTGAAAATGAAAATTTAAAAATTTTGCTTAAAAATTGAATACGAAGCTGTCATGGAAGGAACCATTAAGGATAGGGGGAAAAAAGAAGAAAGGGAGTTCATGAAAGGGAAGAGGGAAAAGGAGTGAGTTGCAGAAAGGAGAAGATAAGCAATAGTGAAGGAGGAAGGAGGAAGAAAGAAGAGAGAGAAAGAAAAATGAGAGAAAGAGAGAGAGAGAATGAAGAGAGAGAAGAATGAAGAGAAAAAAGAAGAGAGAGAAAGAGGAAGAGTAGAGAGAGAGAGAGAATGAAGAGAGAAAAGAAGAGAGAGAAAGAGGGAGAGTAGATAGAGAGAAAGTGAAGAGAAAATAGAGGGGGAGGGAGAGAGAAAAGGTAGAGAGAGAAAGTGAAGAGAGAGAGAGTAAAGGTAGAAAAAGAAAGTGGAGAGAGAAAGAGAGAATAGAAAGAGAGAGAAAAAAGAATAATAAATTACCAATAATAAATGACTTAATAATAATAAATAGATTTTTATTTATTTTTCTTTCCCCTAATTTTATTGCATCATTATGGATATCTATTTTCATGTGTGTAATTGATAGGACTTAAGAAACTAATCTCATTCCTCTATACTATTGATGATTATTGTCTATTATAAAATTAATATTTAAAATTAATTGATTGTTTACCTCTACTAACAATAGAGGAATTATATAATATAACTTTAAGTGATAGTCTCTAGGAGACAAGACTTGGGCAAAGAATCCTAAGATAGTGGATGAGGTGTGATGTGTGAAAGCCATAAAATGTTGAATGATTCTGCAATGAACAAATAGGACAGAGATAGGAATAAAAATAAATATTTGATTATACACAACGACGATTGGTCACTTGATGTGAAATGAATTGATAAAGGAAATGTTACCTCTGAAGTTGAAATAAATATTGAAAAAATCAATTATCAAAGATGATGGAGGGAGTTGTTGCTTAAGTATAAACATGTTAAATAAGAATGGAAAATTGCATGGGTTGACCACAGAAGGTGCTTGAGAAATGTACGCAGGCTCGGTTAAGTCCTTGGAGGTAGATAAAGTGTCAAGTTGTTAGCGGCTCTAAAGATAGAGGGTATCACAAAACTTGTTTGGCGTCCCTAACAAAGTGGAACATTATCAAGATTCGGTTGAGAGTGTCTGATTCGAGTACCAGACAGGATATGTACCCTTTTGAATACTTAGATTAAACTCTATATAGGATATCATTAGTTAATCAATTACTTGTATGTTTTGGTAAAGACTAGAAAAGCACAAGTTTATATCTTCAATCAATTATATTATAATATATTTTACTTTGAGATTATATGGAATTAATCTTTCCTATTACAGATTGTTTGTTATATAATATATGTTTGATATTGAGAAGAAATGTTGAATAAAGAAATGCAACTCCCTTGTGGATAAGTTTTTAAGTTTAATGTTACCAAAATTAATTTAATTAAAAAGAATCTTTTTTAAAATTGTAAAAGTTTCAAATAAATCAAATAAATAAAAAATACATTATAGTAATAATTTGATATTAATTATCTACTGGTTGTGGTGGTAATAACAGACATGACAATGATGGTCACAACAATAATCATGATAGTGGTATGTGGGGATCATAGTAGTGATGACGACAATGACAATCATAATTATAATAGTAATGAGTTATTACAATGATAGTGACAACTATTTTGACAATGATGATGATAAGTTAATTTAGATAAGTGAGATAATTTAGGACATGATAATTCATATATTTTATAATTTTAATTTTTTTGTGTGTGAATATTTTAAAAATGTGATGATTGCATAAAATTTTAATTTTAATTTTTAAGTATTTTAATTTCAACAATATATTATTTTTAATTTTGATACTATGATTGTTATTAGTTATTCTCGTGCTCTCACATAAACAAAATTCTCATTAAAGTCATTTCTTATAAGATTTTAATTTCCTATAAAAAATAATTTTAAATTAATATAAATTTTAAAGATAAGTAAATTGGTTATCCCATCTCTTCATATTATTTTCTATAATAATAATAATAATAAATAAATAAATAAATAAATAATAAAATAAAATACAAATAATGATAATAAAATAATAAAAACATATAATGATAAAAATAAAGTAAATAATAATAATATATAATAACAATTAAAAGATAACCTATTAGTTATTCCACTCTCCCCAATAATAATAATAATAATAAATAGATAAAATAAATAATAATAAAAATACAATATAAGAAATAATAATAAAATAAAAATATATAATAACAAAATAAAATAATAATAATAATAACTGTAATTGATTATGTAAATAATGATAATCAATAATTATAAAAATAAATAATAATAAATAATATTAAAACTTAATAATAAATAAATAAATAAATAATATTTTTTAATATTATTTTTTTATCTTTTAAATAATTTTAATTCAAATATTTTTTCTCTATTTTATTCTATTTCTTCTTGATTAAATAATTTTTATTTTATTTTATTTTTCATTTATTTATTTTACCTTGGAGCAAGTTGATGACTCCACTAAAGAAAAAAAAAAATCAAATCAAATTGGAATTTCCATCTAGAATGGGACAAAGTACTTAAAATGTTATACATGTTGCTGCCTCTAATATTTTACTAAAACAAAGCTAAAAGTTATCAGATGTTAATTAATTTGGTGCCTCCAAACTCATGTGTAAAAAATAACCTCACTCTTTTATATATATAAATATTTTCTTACATTATTATTTTTTAAAAGCTAAATAATAATAAAAAATAATAGAAGAAATTTTTTTGAACACTAATAAAATAGGAAAAGATTTATAACTCATAATATCTAAGTAATATTATCTTTTATAAAATAAATATAACTAAATGTATTACACAATAAATGCTAGTAATTCAGAACTTGACACACATTTTTTTAACAATTAGTGACTCAAATTTATACAAAATTACAAAATTATATAAGTTTGTGTTAAAAGAGTTTGTTCTAAGTGATTCTCTTCTACCACTGGTAAATTATAGTTAAACAACCAGTAAAATTGTTTTATTCAGTTGATCTTTCAACTCTTTAAAGTAAAAGACAAAAGTAAAAATAAGAATTTACAATTTTAAATTTTTTCTATTTTAAAAAAAAATATTAAACTAAGTGGATAAGCAGCAGCAGAAAGGTTAAACCCCAAGACAAAACCCTTCACCTCAAAGCCAACCTAAGCACACAAACACAGACAGAGTCAGAGAACAAATCATCAATGGCGAAGCTTAAGACAGGCATTGATTCAGCGTTCTGGGATTTGAACGTTGCGTCTCCTCAGTTGCACGATGGTTGGGCCAAGTCCGTTCCCGGCGACCCTTTTCCGTTGGACGGTTCCGTCGCAAGCAAAGTGCTTCGGCCTCGCCAATTCGCCTTCTTCGGAAACGGAACGTCTCTTCCCATCGTTCCTTCGCTCTCTCCCACTTCTCCTAAGGATTTGGGTTCCCTCTCTCTCCAGACCCTCCTCCTCAAACTCGCAAATCCTCGCTGGTACTAACCTTTTTCACTCATTACTCACTACCCTTTTGGTTTTTTATTTGATTATGACCGCTCGTGTAATTTGGTTGAACGTGGTGCCAAATGGGGTCTCCAGCATTTCGGAATAGGGAGTTGGATTGTTTCGGGTGTTCTTATTATTTTGTTTTGAAGGAAAGTCTTTTTTTTTTTTTATTATTCGAAGATTTATTTATTTATTTTGTGATTAGGATCGTTCGTTTAGTTTGGTTTGAGTCTTATGGGGTCGTTTCGTTTGGTTTTTTAGTGATAAGAAGGGAAGATATCTCTTAGTCTCTTGCTTGCTGAGTTCGATTTTGGGACGGGTTGTGCTTTGCGTTGAATTTGAGGACCGAGAAGGGTTGTTGTCACTTTTCAAGTGTCTATTTTTCTTAAAAAAAATTAGTTATTTTGAGGCAATAGAGAAAGCTATTTGTTTCTGCTGCTGCTTTTTTACAATGTGGGTCATTTTTGTTGGTAACTAACGTAATTAGGGTCTTTAGTTTCTCGGTGGAACTCCGAGGTATCCCCATATATTTTGGTCTATTGGACTGGCTATAAGATCAATCATCGGTATAGGATTTAGTTACTCTTAAACCCTTTGTCTGTCTCTAAGAATGTGTTATGTGGGAATGAAACTCAAATTTTTACCTACAAACTCAGCATGTGTTGTCAATTGAATCACACTCATTGGGTGTGGGCTAATTTTGTTCATGGGAATTTTGTTGTTAAATGCAAATGACACTGTTTGGCTTAGCTGTTTTGTTGGTTTGAAAACTGCTTTAATTTAAGGTTCAAGATTCTATTTGGATAAACTTCTCCATAAATATTTATAAGAGGAAAAAATATGAAGGAAAAAAGAAACAAGCTTTTTTCATGAGTAAAATTAGCTTATGCATAAGTTAAAATCATTTAGCTTCATCAAAAAGATGAATTTAACTTAAGCATAAGCTAATTTTAGCTTATAGAAGAAACTTATTTCATTTTTCCTTTTATATTCTTCTTTTATGTCTACTTATGTAGACAGGACCTAAAATAAGAACTTTTAAATAAAGTAGAAATTGTTTGATAGTTTTCCTTTATTTTGGCTTGAAAAAGATGGTTTGAGGATAAAGTAAGTACACAAGGGGGTGTAGGTGTAGCATAGAAGCGAATATGGCTCCTCTAAAGTAAATAAGGGTGAATTAATCTAAGTTGATGAAAAAACCAACAACTAATATTCTAACATATTCATGATTTGTTATGCATGTGCATGTAATGTCAATCATTGATTTTCATAACAATGATTGAGATTACTTACTTTACCCTATAAAATGAATTGTTCACCTTTAGAGGAGTCAAATTCCATAGAAGCCACTTTATACATAATAGAAAAGAAAAATGGTGTTTCACTGCATCTAGTTGGATTGTATGATTTTAGTGCCAGTTAGTGTAAATAGTTCAGTTGAATTCTTTCTTTGAGTTCTCTTATACTTTATCCATAATTCATGTATTTTTTTTGTTATTGTTTTGTGATAGATGTGAGTAATATAAAGCAGTGCCTAAGTACATATCTTCACTCTTTATTCATGTTTCTAATTCCTCTTAATATCAGTGCTATCAATGGCAGATGACAAAATATAGCAGAAGACCAAAATTCCACCATATAACCACGCCATTGTGGCCTTTGGCGCCACCATAGCGGGTCTCCCTATACAAATTGCCTATGGCGGTTGGCAAAATATCTGGCATGCCATTCTGCCATAGCTGCCATGGCGCCGCCATTTAACAACACTGCTTAATATTCCAGATAACTCTCAAACCTACCTTTGAAGTATATATTATTTACATTCCAAAGTGTGAAATTCAATAAAGCTGACTAACTTTCCTTCTTTGATTTCATCCTTACTCTTGTTCAGAGAGTAGTGGGTGTAATGAGACCCAATAACCATAAACTCCTTAGCCATAGTTCTTCATTAGTAGAAATATGTCCAGAGATACAAATAGCAGCCAAAATTATATGCAGACAGTTTGTTTACATAATGAACTGATTATATTTTTATATAACATCATTTTAAATTTCAACTCTTCAATGTACTTATACAGCTTAATTATGATCAATGCAGGTGGCTTACAATGACTGGACAGCTTCGTCCCAGGAAGCTGATTGCTGATGTTAAAAATGAGATCACTAATGCTGAAGAATTCGATCTCTCCACAGTCAAGAATGTTGCGAAGCATTTCATTAACAAGTCACTTTATTCTTTTGGGTTAACCTCACAGTTTGCTTTTCCTCCTTCAACATCCTTGCTGCTTGCTATAGAGGGCCATGGTGAGAAAGAAAGATTGCGCCGCAAAGTGATGGTTTTTCACAAGGCATGGATTTAACTGCTTGTTATAATTTTTCATTATCTGATGTGAAAATATTTTCCTGTTTGAATCAAGAATGAGAACACATTTTTTTGTTTTCAATTTGTCTTTATAAAGATTTATAGAAGTATCACCTTGTTTTCATTTGTTTCCTGTTTTCAAATATTTGAATAGGAAACAATGAAATGAAAATAATATTTTATTATTACAAATCTTTGAAAACATGAAACAAAAATTTAAATGAAATGCCATTTTTTGTAATTATTAGTAAAAGAAAAATGAGAATGGAAAATGTTCTCACAAGCCAAATGACTTTCTTAATATTCTCAAAAGTTCAGTATAATTTATTTTTATGTAGTTTATGGATTGTTTCTCCTCCTTTAAAATAGAAAATATATTGAAATGTTAGTACTGGAAACTGAAACATGCAATGTGTTTAGTAATTGTAAAAGTAAAAGAAAATCATTTAAATATAATTTTTTAAAAAGATACTAAAATATTGATATTTCAATTTTAAGCATCCCATCTCCCAAGAGGTTAGAGTGGAAAACAATATTAAAAAATGAAAAAAAAAAATACATATGTTTGGGATGAAGTAACATTAGTATAAAATTTGAAAATTTATGACTTGATTCTATTTTATTGTCATCCAAATCCGATAGCAGAGCAGTTAAACTTTTGATTCTTGTGATGGTGTAGCACTAGTACCATCTAGAGTGGGCCTTCTGAATATTTAGATAAACTTTGGGTGCATTCGGAGAATGGGGAACAATTTTATTGATTTAACTTGGTAGGAATGGGGAGTGCAAAGTTTTTAGATGATATGCTATTTATGTTGTCATTTGGCATATTTAAAGCAAAATTGCTCAGTATTCAAGGACTCACTTTTGTCCTTCAATTGTTGTGGGATTGATGGAATCTATTTGGTCTCAGCTCATTTCATGATTTCCTTAAGGTAGTCTCACTGACAGACATGCAAAGTGATTAAAAAGCTTAATTGTATTGATGAATATGTTTGTCTTTGTTGTGTTCTATCCTTTTAAGGTAGTCAGTCTCACTAGTAGGAAGGATTTTGTATTCCTTCATTCACATTCGTATAGAAGTATATTCTTCATCTCAATGTTGCTCTGTTATTGCGTGTCATGCATATCTAATGTCTATAATGCAACATCTGAAAAGACAACATTCCTTGCAGTTTCCTGATCATGATCTTACGTTGGAAGCAGCATGGCCTCAATTATTTGTTGACCACAAAGGAACATATTGGGATGTCCCTGAGTCTATATCTGTTGATTTGTCATCCCTTGTGTCTGAATCTGGATTGCGATACCGAATTGGGATACATAAGAATGGTGGAAATTCCCAGGCAATAAATGCAACCGATTGTAAACCGCCACTGTCACTACTGCCAGGGTTATGTGCGAAGGCTGCTATTAGTTACGAGAAGATCAAATACTTTTGGAGAGATAAGGGTGCTGTAGAACAAGAGAATGAACAGGTGCTTCCATATGATGTGCGTCTTAAGGAACCTCACGCAGCAGTATCTGGAATTATCGGTAGTTTCCCTAGATTGATGTTGTTATTACTGTTTGAGATGAGAATAATTATGTTTATGTAATGTGTCAGTCACTCTTTTTCATATTTTCCGTATTTGTTTTTACATGTTTCTTCATAATTGCTTTCATGCATACAACTTTTTTATTTTATTTTTTTCATTTTCCCCTTTGTTATCTTTCCTTTTTTTTTTTCTTTTTGTTGAAATTCTATGTCTTAGGTAGAAAAAAAGCATAAGAGAGGAAAGGAATACTTGCAGTGCAATAAAATTATATTGATAAGTGTGTTATGATGTGATACAAAGTACAAAGCATTAAAATATATATTGAAATTCAAAAGTCACTCCTTAGAGATCATGTTTAGATCCTCTAAATTATTCTAAAATGTGATCAAGAATCGAGACATTATGAGATATTTTCCTTTCAAATTTATTGTGCAAGCAAAATCCAAACATGTTAGCGAGTGCTTTGTGAGCATAAGTTGCAAATTTCTGTTAAAATAGACACTTTTCACATATGGATATGAATGCATTCAAGGAATGCCTTACTGTATCATATAAATTTCCCTTGATTAATTGATTTCCTTACTAGAATTTTTCCATAATTGGCCAATTATGGATGATAGCTGGGTAGACAAGTTTGTGGAAATTATAATATACTAAATTGTTTTGTTACTGGTTCATGATACATTGTAGGTAGCACCTTTGCTTCCTGGATTTGGAATGGAAGGAGCTTTTCTAGCATTGATTCAAGAGAAGATCAAGAGGTGTCAACAAGCGAGAGATCTCTACTTAATGCTGATTTGTTTGGCTCGGTTTGCTACTCCTTTCAGCATGGAAAATTCACAAAACAATTTGGGGACTTAACCAGGGTAGATGCTCGTCTAGATGTATCTTCAGCTTCAGCATTTGCAAAGAAGATTCTGAATGGTTCCAGTAGTTCAATTGCTGATGTCAGCGAACAACCATCAGCCTCACCCCGGCTAAATTTAATCTTTCAGCAGCAGGTAAACTTTTTCCCTCTTGATATGAACAAGTATCTCCTTGTGTTATATTAGTTTGAATGGCTTTTAATCAAGAACAAGTTTTAAGTGCAAATCATGTTAATTGAGTAGGAAGAGTATTGCAAGAGCTCCCCTCTGAACTAGTGTGTATATATTAGCTTATCAATAAACAAAACTTGAAGCTAGACATATCTATCAATTACGATATATAAAAGTTGAGACAAACCTTTGAAATGCCACTTAAACTTCTTGAACTTCTATCATTTAGCCACTTAAAGCAAATTTTACATATTCTTATTCTTTGGTTGAGTACCTTTTTAGCTTTCTTTGGACAACTATTAACTTTATATATGACTGTAAATTAATTACTTTAGCAATTCTCTAATTTATACATCAATGTCATTTACAATAAGTCTCAATTATGTCAGTACTATTACATTGAAAACCTATATTAAACTTAAATCAAGATGAAATTAGTGTTTTAGGTTGCAAGATACATTGAATGTCGTACAAAAGATTGTGTCTCTTACAAAGTGCTACACATATGTCGCATAACTCTTCATACGTTTGTTTTAAGTTCTACAACATTTACTTTTCCTTTAGTTCTACGGGGTGTATCATGGGTTCGAATTTGGACATAGCCTCTTTGCATATGCAAGAGTAAGGCTGTGTACAATGACCCTCTCCCATACCTTCACATAGTGAGTAGCCTTTTGGCATTAGGGTACGTTACGTTAGTTTAGGTGTGTCATATGTGTCGAATATGAATTAAACCTCAATACCTAGCCTTTTCTGAATTTTTTAAATTTCATTGATATTTATTTTTAGAGTATAATAATGTTTGATCAAGCAGGTATAGATTTAGCTCATTTGGTTATAATCATGACTATCATAGTAGGAACCGGAATTCTACACATCTAGGCCAAATATTGAAATGGCATACTGTAGCTGATTCACTATAACTAAGATTATGCATTCATAAAGGAAAAGAAAATAAAATTTGTTTAATTGTCTACTTGTAGGTTGCTGGGCCAGTTGTTTTCCGAGCTGATTCCAGGATTGCCCTCGAGTCTTTCGCCAGGAAAAATGGTGTGTCAGTAGAAGATTTCATTTGCAGCCTGAGTTACTCCTTGAAGGATCTTGAGTCTGGAAAGATCGTTGCTTGGTATTCTCCTAAAAGGAAAGAGGGAATGGTTGAGTTTCGCTTGTTTGAGTTTTAGCAGAATGCAACCCTCACATTTTTGTAACTCATGCTTAGACCTTTCAATGCAAGAAGCCCCACATGGTTGCTTTAAAAGATGCATTTATTTAACATTTGATCTGCTGAAATTCAACATCATTGATTTTGTAATGCCAAAAGGTCTTAGTTATTGCTTCTTTGTTTGTTATTCATCTTTAGCTTCAGGACTATTAAGTCTCAAAGACTCAGTAGGGTGTAAATGGTCCAAATTGAGTTGGATCAAAATGGATCAATGGTCTGATTGATGGCACTGGAAACCCAGTTTCGAAGTTAAAATACCTTAAAAAGATACTTCCAGTAAAGAATTATCAATACATATAGATTAAGGAACATTTAGTAAATGTAAAATGTTAAAACATTTCATTTGAAATGCCTTTATTTGATATTTGTTGTTTCTTGATGTGCTTTTTAAATAAATTTGAAGTACATTATTTTAAATAGGAATATAAGTTAAGAAGAATAACTAAAAATTTAAAATTTATAAAACATCAATAATTTTGGAAAATGGTAGTAGTTTTTAGCAAAGCAAAATTTTCTTATGGTGGTTGAAATGGAGATTAAAGTGAATAAAAGCAGAGGCTGAGTAGGCAACCAAAAGCAAGTTTGGCAGATTAAAAGTTTGGGCTGGTTCCAGTTGAGCATTCAAGTTAGGATATATTTATATTTTAATACAAATTATAAATAAAAATATAAAATATTAAGTAAATAGAAAAATATTTTTAAAAAGCAAAAAATGTTATATTTTGAATTGGGTTGGATCGAGTTTGTCAATTTTAAAATATTTTAACTCAACCAGACATGTATTGGGCTTACGGGTCAGTTTGGACATTTTCAGGCTTCGCAAAGGCCTTTTTTCTATTTTCACTGCTAACCTACCCAAGTGAATTATTACCTGTACTTAAAGCCTCATTAATAAATTGAATTAGCTTAGTTTGTATCTCTCTACATTGAGTTTATTGATCGATGCTTTTCGATGGTTTGCAACTCAATGGGGAAAATTGAGATTCAACATTATTTTGATTATTTCATCTCCAACTACTGTGGACTGATCTATCATTCTTCACATGCACTTCCATTTTTGTGATAATGGATTATTTTATCGAGTGAATAAAGGTTAAGACAAAGTAACAATCATGGCATGAGTTAGTTCCAGAGCGCGCATAAACCAAGAAAAGCATGGTTTTGACTAGTGAGTAAAAAAAAATAGTAAAACTTGCAAAAAAAAAAAAAAAAAGTTAGATATACTAATGACACTAAAATGGATTAGTAAATCCTACCCATTTTACTTAGGCTATTGTTAAATATACCTCTCTTCAATATTAAATGTACCTTTTTAATTTTTATTATTAAATTTACTTAAATAATGAATTCAGCAACCTTAGCACCCGTTGGGAGGGTTGAAGTGCAGTCGATTAAGATTGTCGGGTTGTCGGGATTGCACCAACGCAAATCTTGGTTGCACTTAATCTCAAAACATTTGTTGTAGTTCAAGCCGTTCTTGAACAAAGTTGTGCTTAGTGTTGCAATGTTGACATCACACCCTTAGTTGTACAAGTTTTCGTACCCAAAAGCACTAGCTGAAGCGAAAAAAAATAATCAAGAAAAGGTTGTCACAATTAAACAATGAATTTGCTCATTGCCTGAGCTGTTTAGAAATTTTGAGCAAAAAGAAGGTACACATTTTTTTGTAGGCAAAGATGAATTTTATTGATATCTTCCACCCTTACATAAGATACGCATAAGATGGGTAAGTCTGAGAGGCTTGCTACATATAGCAATATTTGCATAGACCCACCCCCTCACATAAATACAAAATCTCAGCATAAAACTCCTACTCATATAGCAATACTCAAATCTCGAGAATATGCTCATTGCTCAATAGTCCTGCATGTATTAAAAGGGGGACACATTTAATATTGGAGAAAGGTGTGTTTAATAATTCTCATGAAATTATCTTTCATTCTGATGGGAGGTCAAAGATAAGGTTATTTAAGTAAGTTTAATAGCAAAATATAGAAAGGGAGGTACATTTAACATTAAAGGGAGATGTGTTTAACAATTGTCTTCTACAATAATGTCGGTAATAAAGTTACAAAATTCACTCTTACCCTACGGTTCTCATACCCATTTGCAAAAGAGTTAAAAATGGATCCTCACATCTCCTCTAAAATCCCACGTTCCACTCCCCTTTTCATGGATAGACAAAAACTCGTCAAAATAAGGTGTCTAAGTTTTATAAGAGTTAATGTTAGTTGACACACATGGAAAATGATCAAAAGTTCGTAAGTAACTCTCATGTTCTCTATAGATACAAGTTAGAGAAGACACAAGCTTGATTTCTCCTGAGCCCACTAAAATTTCACCTGGTAAATAACCCTCCTAAAACAGATCTCCTAGTTCCAGAAGACTAATTGAATTAATGCAACTATATAAAACCACTTAATATTTAGACTTAATACAATAATTCTTTACATGGATGCTGCTAATTCATCACATATATGAGATCAATGGTTATCATCCTCAACCACTTGACCTATCACAATGAAATATTTGCCAGCTTAACACAAGAAGACTCTGACATGCTAACTGTCAAAAGGGAGCCAACTCCTTACTTTGAAGATACCCAAGATCCAAATGCAAAGATAATGGATGAAATAATGGAAGAAAAGTTAACACAAACAGAGATTGGATGTCTATGGTGGTACTTATGTACGGAAGTGTTACTTCAAAAGAGTAGCACCAACTCAACCTTATGGCCAGTAGTTTATCTTGAATTAGGAGTCAGTCGAAAATTACTTTAATAAAGTCTTTTTGTCATATTTGTGTCTATAAAATAGGGTTTGCTTTAATAATGGTTGTAATAATACACTTTAATCACGACAAACGTTGATTTAAGCCTCGATATTGTGTGATTTGATCATGACAACTCTATTTTAAGCCATTATCGTGTAACCTCCTCTCTATCCAGAGACTCAGTTGTATCCATCAAGCTTTGAAATAAAACTTGTATATGTACAATATCATGAATTCGTTGTCAATTTATCTCTTTGAAAAACTAGTATAATGTTTCTATCAGTCTCCTCTCCAGAAATGCAAGTATGTTCTATACTTGCCCTTCTAAGGGATCTTGTGCATAAAAACTTGACTTATGAACCATAAACAACAAAGATCCTCTTTATCTTTAAGAAAACCATTTGGGAGTAACTGGATTGAGTCCTTGTGCCAAGGGATTGCTTGAATATGACTTAAATGGTGACAGCAAATACGTTCAGTTGAACTTAATTTAAAAAAAAAATTGCTTAAGAGAGCTTGAAAAATATAGTAATTTCAAACATATACTAAGGCAGCATCTCGTGCATTACAAATAGAGGAGATTCGTGGGACTTGGACCTAAACAGGTGGTTAGTTATGCTACAACAACGGGAAGAAGACCCTCATGAACTTTGGGGTCCGGCTCGTGTGACATGATCGTGATAACGATTATGAGCATTGATAGAGATGCATACTTTTCACTTTAAATAAAAAAAGCTTGGGTTTCAAAATACCAAATCTTTAAACAATGTATGAGGCTAATCCATATGTCGCCCAAATTATATGGGAAAATAAGCTTATTTTTTTCTCAAAAGTAAACTAAAACGAACATGTAGATCTACAAAGAAAAGCAACAATACTAATAGACACTACTCGAGATCCCTTTTAACCCCAACTTGCACCCCACATAGCTTGGTTACTTAATTACTTGAAGACATGTTATTACTGGAATTTATCCAGAGTTGCATTTCAAACTGCATGGATCTTGGCCTTCAAAACATAAAATTATTTTATAAAAGTATAAATAATGTACTGTTAGTGAAGGCCATTAGATTCAAACTACACCTGATGCAGCAAATGAAATTGACCTTAGACTATTGAAAGAGTAGAGCACAACAGCATCTTTATGTGTTTAGTTTTGAATCAGAAACTACCTTGGGGAAAACAAGTTATTATAACATAAAAGGAAGATAAAAATTCAGCACCAATGAATAAAAATGGTTTACTCTACTAGTTATACATTTATCAAAGATCTCATAAAAAAGATTGCTCCCTTTTTGTCTCATTCAGTGGCCAAACCCTACTCAACCACGGCCAATAAGTCACTTGCTTTACAGAAGCAGTGTTTTGCATCAGTCCCCAAATCCACCTGATAAATTATGATGACAAAAGCATTTTATAAGTAATGGGAATAGGATGTTTAATGCTATCAATTTTAATCAGGTAAGCTGTATCACAACTGTTTCTTTTCTAGTGACCAAAAACAATAATCACGTTGCTAATAACCAGGCAGTAGTTGAATAGCAAGATTCAATTCACCAATGCAATCATTAATATCACAAGAAAACAGTAATTTATAACTGGAAAAACAGCCCTAATAAGATGCCAATACCCTTCAGGAGACTGAAAGGAAAGGACATGACAAAAAAGAGTAGAAAAGGCAGCAGCACACAATCCATACAACGAAAATTTTGCAAAAAAGGAACAAAAAGTAAAAAAAAGATTGTTTTTTAATTTGTCCAAAATCACCCTAAACATTTTCCAGACAAGAGACTCAAAGTCGAAATAAGTATGGGATTATACCAAAAACAAACAAGAACATAAAATGGTTTGGCATAGCATTTGTTCTAATCTTGGTTACCCCATGTTTGAAGCACACTGGTCAGAAGTATTTTCCCTATAAGTTGTTCGTGTATATATATTTCTTTAGCCAGTGATCATTTCATTGAAAACAACTTTTAACAGTTAATTTTACAACTTAGAATATTATGAGATACATAACACTATATATACATATACAGCAAATATTTTGAAGTCCCTTTACCTCATAAGCATTTATGTCAGTTAATAGTACCTGCAAAAGAAAAATTAAAGTTACATTTGGAACAAATTCCAACAAGCTCTAATGATTCAAAACAATACTAGATTCTTTGTTTTTCTTTAAATTTTGATTACTTGAACCAAACCAAGGCTTAAAAATCATCTCCATTTCTCTCATACTTGATATCAAATCATTCAATTCTTAAGTTATCCAAGCATCCCACAACCTTCATGACATGTGAAAATTAAATGAAGTGAATCTCAATTTTTTTCAATTTAAAGAATTAAAATACTGAAACAAAACCTTGCAGGCTAAAGGTCTCTTCCATGACAGAGCATGTTAGATATAAAACCATTCATCAGCTTCACCTAAACGTTATAACTTTTGGGAGAGTTGGTCCTTAAAACATTAATTTATGTTGTAATTGTAAATTTGGAACTAGGGTATGTAATTTGGATTCAAGGATTAATCATCAATAACTCAGCAATTCATGGTTACATGTTTGGACCTTGTGATGTCTTAACACTAGTTGGATTCTGACTCTACTTCCTACATTTTTTTTCACCTCCTTCACAGTAATTAAACTTGTACCTTCGTTCCAGCCTTTAGTTCTCCAGCCTCAGCACCAACAGTTAGGATCTGAAACAAATATGAAAGAAAATAACCATATTACATCTCTAAAACAGACAAATTATTAAAGGAAACAAGTTGACAGACCCAAAACACCAAAGGTATCTATGTCTTGTCTACTTACTTCTCCCACAAGATATCGCTCAAATTTAACAGCTGACTTGGGCAACAAAACTCCACCAACTGTTTTCTGCACCAAAAAATTCACAAATCAGCTATGCAGCATGGAAAAAGTACCATATATGTTCATACTTGTCAGTTGCAATCTTGCAGAATTCCTTATTCTAATTTCTAAACGTATAACAAACTTTTGCAAACCAGCAACCTAAGTGATATAAAACTAAATCATAATACAACAATGCCACTGACTAGTTATAATGATACATCAGATATTATTTTGACCATCACTTCATCTGTCATCCTACCAATTGAGTAAAAACAACGATAACATCAGTACCCCAAAGTATAAGGCCAATAAATAGCTTTTCAAACAATATCATCATTTTCTTATTTGGTTTGGAAAGATGGAACTTAAAATATTTCATGCTCAAGTAAAATTATTAAATAATAATTTAACTAAGAAGAGACTTTTATGGAGCAAAAATTGGATTAAGAGGGGTTTTGCTTCCCTCCATTCCCCTGCCTCCCCTCCTAAAAATTGAACCAAACAATAGAAATTTATAAAAATCTCTCCATTCCCATCTCCTCCCTTCCTAAAATTTGAACCAAACAACAAAAGTTTTTAAAAATCCCACCCTTCCATTTCCCCCAACCAAACACTATGTTAGTTTTTACTGACACTGACACAACAGAAAACCAAGCTGAGGACATTGTATGAAGACACTTCGGAATATTTTTTAATGCACTTGACATGTGCACAAGTGGCACCAATGCTCTGGAGCACATACAAAGGAATTTTCCATTGTCAACACATTAGCACACCACCAACAGAACACAACTTGGTGATGGTTGTTATTGTAAAAAAATGACAAAAAAAAAAACATTTCATGGTACAATCTTAACGGATTACTCAGAATCGAGTCAAACTGCAAGTTAGCCAAACAAAGAAGGCCCACAAATGAGTCCAACATTGAAATAAGAACCATAATCATTAGGACATATGCTAGCAATTCCAAATTTCCAAGACTTAAGGCACCAAATGGGAGAATAACCAATAGTTTGAATATGATATACTTTAAGAGTAACAATAAACAACAGCTCAAGTAAAAAGATTTGGTTTTTGGTTACGTGTATAGCATACATCTGATAGCTCCTCCAAACGAATAAGAACTCTATCAGCCTGAGGCACAACCTGCATCCCAAAATCATCAAAATTAAAAGCAAAAAAAATTAACTTTCAGAAGTTTAAAATATGGGAAATGAAAAGGGAATTAGTGGGGTGGTGTAGGCTAAAACTAAAACCAATTCCAAAACATCTTCAAAAAAGAAAAAAATAGAACCTTTGTGGGTTCCCATTTTGTGGCAATTGCATTGATCTTCAGAGAGCTCCTCTGCAAAACTGCATGAGACCCAGATGAGAAAAGGTTAAGAAATTGAGTAAGATGTTGAATTTGGTGAACATAAATGAAGGTTTTGGTCAACAGAAGATACATGCGGGTCTCTTGTCAGAGAAAGTGATGGCATTGGTTCTGTGTAGGAGGGGAGTTGGTAGGGTGAGAAAGGTTGATGCCATGGATAAGAGAGAAGAGGCCAAAACCCAGTTCGTGGGAGCAGAGAAAGGATTGAGAAAAAGAAGTTTAACCCTTAGGTTTATCTATACTGAAGCGATGAAAAGACAAAGTGGGTGCAAAGAGTCCGTCCAAAGTAAATTTTCACTTAAACATAATAGATAAAAATATAAATAGGAATTGTTGGTGGAAACTAACAAAAATTGTGTTTCAAACAATATATGAATTGGAGAAAATCATACATAAAGATAATGCAATAATATAAATAAGGAAATGAAATCAATTCAAATATTGTATGTGTTTTACATTTTGAATATATTATATTATTATGTCAACGAAGTATTATTTAAAAAAATAAAAAAATTTAATAATTAATTGAAACAATTAAATAAGTTTTTTTACATTAATATAGTAAATAAGGAAATCAAACTTAAAATAATATACTGTATTCAAATAACGTGGATAAATATTTTAATATTTAATTAACATTTATTTATTTTACGTTTAATTAGCATTATTTAAAGTAATAAACAAATTTTTGTTTGTCAAAATAAAATAGTGAAGTTAGTTTAATTGTTATTCCTCTTAAAATCAGCTTAAAACAATTAAGTAAATTTTTTTCATTTTTATTTAAATCCAAATTAAATTTAACATAATACAAACATTTTGAATTTTAAATTTTTTAATCAATTTATCGTGGTTCATCATTTTCATAATCAATTTCAATGAGAGCAACTTATTCGTATGTGATAACCCTTATGTTAAACAAGTTTTCTGTTTCCAAATTAATAGGTAACCTTCCTTCTTTTAAAGTATTTGGAATTTTCACTAATAGCGTTTCATATTGAAAAAGGTATGTTATTTTACTAATTTTATAGACAAATTGTGTCAATCTCTAATTTTTTTCTTCTTTTATTAAAAAATATTTTGTATAAAATAAAAATATATATTTTCTTTTAATTCCTATGTTAATTTCCTTCTTCTTTGAAAATATTGCTTTTTATACAATCAAGTGCATTCTTTACATTTTCATCTTCTTTAAAAAATATGTTTTGTAAGTGAAAAAGTTTCTCTTTTTCTACTTTTAATATGGTGTGTGTATATATTTCTTTTTCTTCATATATGAAAATGAAAATTTGTGCTTGGTTCCTTCAAAATTCTATTTTTTTATTTTTTGTTTAAATTTTTGAGAGATTTATATTTATTTTATTTGTTGATATAGAGTTATTTTTATTTTGATACGTTGTATATAAAACATTGTAGCATGTCGTAGTTAAATAAAAGTATGTGTTTCTCCTTCATCTCTAAAAATATTTTGTACTTCTTTGAAAACAAATTGCTCTACGTGTGTGTATAAAAACTTTTCTTTATCTTCTTCTAATATAATATTCTTTTTTTTTTCATTCTTCTCTAAAAATATTGTTTTTATTTTGAGATAAATTTATAATTTTTGTTAGTTTTAAACAACAAGATATTTAAAATAATTCAACTTGATCAATTAATTTTCATTTTTATACTTATTTTCTCTAACAAATAATTTATTTATAGAAATTTAAATAAATTGTGTTTAATTTCTTTATTGAAATACAAATGAATTATTTAGTTAAAATTATCATTAATGTTATTTTTTATATGTATTTTAATTTGATTATGAAAACTTATTGAGTTTAAGAATGCAAACGTCCTCAAATTAAAGTTATAGTTATATTAAAAAATAAGTACATTCAATAATCTTTTATTTTTTTTATTAATGAATAAAGTCATATTAAGTAATATGTTATTATTTTATAATAATAAATTGAGTTCATTATTATAAAAAATTTATTTGATTTTATATTTTTCAACAATATAAAAAATTAATAAAATTATTAATATTTTTTTATGTATAACAAATTATTCTATTATTCATGATATATTTGTGCATCATATAGATTCATGTTTTAGTTTTATTAACTAAAAAATTATGTAACAAAATAATTAAATTTTATTAAATATTAGTATAAAGATATTTCTTATGAATATAATTTCTCACTAATGATATGAAGCCATAATAAGTATATATCTTTCACAAGCAACAATAACTATAATTTATATCATTACTTAAGGCATTGATTATATAAATTATACATTCTATTATTGGTTAAAATTTATTTAAGTTTACAAAATAGGAAAAATATTCATTAAATAATGCATAGAGTTGGGGTAGTGGTATAAAGTCTCACTGCGTTCATTTCTTGGATCAATGGTAGTCACATGCTACAAGTGGGATTAGTCTCTAACCTAGTGGGTTAGATGTCCATGGTCTCTAACCTATAATAATAAAAAAAAAGTGAGAACCACAAAAAATTTTAATTTTTAATAAACTTCAACTAATCATGTGGAGTGTATTTAAAAATTCAACGGGTGTAGCTTAGTTCACAACATACATTGAGTTTGCGAGGAGATTTGGGTTCGTAGGATTAGTTCTATAGTAAGTCAAAAGGACTAAAGCTTATAATGTGGGGTCCCATTGAGGAGTCAAAGTTCTTAACTATGGTGGTTAAAAAAAGTGTATTTAAAATAATGTGTTAAAGAGTGTGTAACTAATATTTCTCTTAATTTGATTAAAAGCCACATCTTTAGAGTATTCATCATGAGATATTTTTTACAACTTTCTCCAATATTGTTCTTAATTTCTCTTTCTCTATTTCATAATACTAAAAATCATGCAATTTTCTCTTCTTACTAGTGATTCCATGGACATTCTTTGTATGTCTTGAAAATTAATTTTTTATAATCTTTTCCTCAATTGATATCACATTAATATCTTCTTGTATATAATTATTTTATATCTTGTCTTTTCTTGTGTGACCACGCATTCATCTTAATATTTCCCTTTCTACCACTTTCATTTTTTTTTTCTTTTCTTATCTATTTAAAGTTCAACTTTCACTATGATAGAATATAATCAAGTGTATATAAAAAGTATGATAAATATTTGATTTAAATACTCATTTTATCTCTATAGTTATAAAAATATATCTTTTTAGTTTTTATACACATAGTTTTTAATCCTCATTGTAGGGATAAAAAAATTGTTAAAATGATGTTATGGATTAAAAATTAATTAAAAATAATATGTGTATAAACTAAAAAGGATTATTTTTTAATATATGAACTAAATTTTTTTATATATAATTATAGGGACAAAATGAGTAATTAAACCTAACATTTCTTGTTGAGCTTATGTTATGTTCCTCGCGTGAATCCTTGCATCAACCTTTAAGATGCTTCAAAACTCAAAGAAATGGACTAAGACAGAAATGAATTCACCACTTCTTCCTAAGAAGAAGATAAGGAAAAAGGAAATCTGTCACAAGACTAACAAGATCTTAATAAGGATCAAGAACTACTCTTTAGAGTTCTAGAGAGAAAGCTTCTCTAAATCTCACAATGAATTTCATTCATGAAGTTGTGAATTACAAGGAGGGGGAAAACCTTTATTTATAGGCTTCCAAGCTTCACCCCAAAGCTTCATCTAAGCAATGTGGGACTTAGAAGCATGCTTCTAACCCTTCAAAGCTTGATAAACTCGTGCAAACCAAGAGAAAAGGTGGCGGATTGGACTTCTTTTAAGGGAAGCAAGCCCAATTCAAGTCCAAGCCTTTTGAGGCCCAATTCCTAAAGCTAGTGGGCCTTAATACAAGCCCAAAATTAAAAATACAAACACTCAAATTAAATCCTAAACTACAAATGGTCAAATACAAGGCCCAAAAAGAATTTCCTAATACTATTAAGGCCCAATTAGAAGAAGCTTGAGTTTGTCTTCAAGCCTTCTTCTCATGGCTCTTGTCAAAGGTCCAAGAGGAACTTGAGGAGTCTTATCCTTTGTAAAAGCTAGGAATGCATCATCCCCTCCTTCTTCAAGAGGATTCATCCTCGAATCTAAAGCTTCAATTAGATCACCTGAAGTGAAAGGAGAAAGATAAGTGACATTAAAGGTGGCAGAAACTCCATAAGATTCAGGCAAATCTACCTTATAAGCATTATCATTGATCCTTTCAAGTATTTGAAAAGGACCATCAAACCTAGGTAGAAGTTTTGATTTTCTTTGGGGTAGGAAATCTATCCTTTCTAAGATGCACCCAAACTAGTTCCCCAGGTTGAAAAACTATAGCTTTCTTTCCCTTGTTGGCTTGTCTAGAGTAATATTCTACTTTCTTTTCAATTTGTTCTTTGACCTTTGCATGAAGGTCTTTGACATACTGAGCCTTAGACAATCCATCAAGATTAACCATGTATTTAATGTTAGGGATAGGAAGCAAGTCTAGAGAAGTAAGAGGATTGAAACCATAGACTATCTCAAAAGGAGAATAGGAAGTGGTTGAATCCACTACCTTATTATAGGCAAATTCTATGTGAGGTAGACACTCCTCCCAAGTTTTTAATTTTTTCTCAACCATGCATCTTAACAATTGTCCTAAAGTTCTATTAATCACTTTTGTTTGTCTATTTGTCTGGGGATGACAAGATATAGAAAATAAGAGTTTTGTTCCTAGTTTTCCCCACAAAGTCCTCCAAAAGTGACTTAAGAACTTTAGGTCTCTATCAGATACAATGGTTTTGGGTATTCCATGTAGCTTAACTATTTCCTTGAAAAACAAATCAGCTACATGACAAGCATCATCACTTTTGTGGCATGGAATAAAATGGGTCATTTTAGAAAATCTATCCACAACCACAAAAATGGAATCTCTCCCTCTTTTAGTCTTAGGTAAGCTTAAAACAAAATCCATAGACAAATCTACCTATGGTAATGAAGGTATAGGGAGGGGTTGAAATAACTCATGATGCATAAGCTTCCCTTTAGCCATATGGCACACCTCACATTTGTTACAAAAGTTGATTACTTGGTGTTTCATCTTGGGCTACTAGAAGTGTTGATGCAGGATATCAGAGTCTTTTCTATACCAAAGTGACCCATTAAGCCTCCTTCATGGACCTCGTTTAAGATCAAATTCCTTTAAGAATTCTGTGGAACACATAATCTGTTTCCTTTAAAAAGAAACCCATCCTGCTAATAATAATCTAAATGAGCTTTATTTTGACATAGCTCAAATTTTTTTAAGAGTTTAATATCTTCAAGATATAATTCTTTTATATTGTTGAACCCTAATAATGTGGCATCCATTACAGATAGAAGGGTATATCTTCTAGACAAGGCATCAACCACTATATTTGCTTTCCCTTGTTTATGTTTGATAACATAAGGGAACTGTTCTAAAAATTAAACCCATTTGGCATGCCTCTTATTAAGCTTACCTTGACCCTTCAAATATTTTAGTGATTCATGATCACTATGGATCACAAATTCTTTGGACAAAAGGTAGTGTTGCCATGTTTGCATTGCCCTTACAAGAGCATAAAGCTCTTTGACATATGTTGAATAATTAAGTTTGTCTCCTTTAAGTTTTTCACTAAAATATGCTATAGGGTGGCCTTCTTGGAGCAATATAGCACCTATGCCTACATTAGAGGCATCACATTCTAACTCAAATAATTTTTGAAAATTTCGAAGAACTAAGATAGGTGCTTGGATTAACTTATCTTTTAGGTTTTGAAAGGCTTCTTCTTGTCTTGTTTCCCATTTGAAGCCAACATTTTTCTTAATTAATTCTAAGAGAGGTGAGGCAATTGTGCTAAAATTTGAGACAAACCTCCTATAGAAACTTGTTAGTCCATGAAAACTCCTTATATCACTAATATTTTGAGGAGTGGGCCAATCCCTAATTGCCTTAATCTTTTCTTCATCTACCTCAACACCTCTTGCACTTACAA